>JBBPCS010001638.1:0-14735 GCA_037974645.1 Hollardia meadi
CCAAATTACCCCCCCCCCCCCCTCCTTTCACTAATGGCTTGCCTTTTTTTTTTCATTTAATTAAGTTCGCCTGACCCACACAGTGATTGTCATGTGGGGGTATTTGACAGAAGGCATTTCTCGTGAGTTTTCAGCCTGTTTGACCAGCAGCAGCAGTGGTGGGGATGGTGGGATTTCAAGGTGACAATGCAATGAGACGTGCATGCATGAACCAGAAATCCCCTCTGGACCCACGAGACCCAAAGCTCACCATAATCAGATCTAATTGAAAAGCTGTGCTGCCTTCTCATCTTTCAGCCATCAGAACATGGAGCAAAAGCATTTGTCACGTCACAGTAAAAACCTGCGCTCTGTTTCCCACCCATTTGATTGATGGGGTGGGGGAGTGTTGATGCGCTGGATGGCCCTGGTGGATGGGATTTGATGTACTACTGAGTTACATCTCCGTGAAGAGGGGTGGGGCGCAACATGCTATCGTGCATGCTGATCGGGGATGTGTCTGTGACGGGAGTTCTGCATGGGGGGACTAGAACAGGTGTTTTTGAGAAGCAGGGCAGGGCTCAGCTCTGACAGGTGGCTGCAGCAGGCTGACGGTGATTGCTGGGTGGGGGGCTACTGAGCTGGAGATGTTTTTAAGGGGAGACTGTTCACCGCACAGGATTGATGGTCGTCCTTGGTCCATCTCCCTGCTGAGCTGATTGAACAGACCTGGAGAATGACATTAGCACTGTGCTATTGTTGCTGGCACACTCTTGTCTCCCTCTGCGGCTCAGTAAAACACAATAGAGATGTAGTCGCATCCTTACTTTTTGGTTTATCCCATTTGAGTTGATTTTTGTTTCTGCTCCAGTAGCACGTACATTTAGTTTCTCTTTTTCTTTGCACTTCTGTTATCATAATTTCAGGTTGGTGTTATGTGTGCACCAAGCAGTCTAGCACGCAGCTTATGTATAAAGTGATTTTAAGGCATGCAGAAACCTCCAATAGCAATATTAACTCATTAAACATGATTATTTGCGTTATAGATTAATATGCTATTCGCTGATTGGAGAAGACTAAGAAAGCTTGCAAATAGTTACATTTAAGCAGCTGAAAATAAACAATATTTGGCATTTTCGCTTCAGACGATCAACTATCGGAAAATAGTTGACTACTAATTTTCACCAACAGCCACTCAAGATACACAAAGTTCTCAACACCATAAACAGAATAAATTTTGAAACTGTAAAAGGTGTATCACAAGTTCTCAGACAGCAGAATGACCTCCAGTTGTTGAAATTCCTTTGCATGTCCAGCAGCTAAGATCAAAGTATTTAGTTTATAATGCTATGAAATGGTGGAGACATCATGAAAAGCAAATGCTTTTTTAAAAATTATTTTTTATAGCTAATCATCCCAATCAACACAAAAGCAAATCAAGTGATTCTTTGCTAAAGTTCCCTGTCTGCCAATCCACTTCCAGTCTTAAATTTTTTGAGATTTCCTGCTGACAAACTAACAAGGGTTAATCATGGGTAATCAAAACTTCCACGTTCTTCACAACACCGGTCACTGAACATGAAGAGTAAGACAGTTAATCAACACGAGTCATGCCCACAACAGACTGCAACCCTTCTTTTACCCCCAGACTGCCTGAAGCACTGACAGAATCATGTCTTGGTTTTCCTGTTTGTTTTCCCGTTCAGATGATTGACAGAAGGGAGTACATCCCAACGGCCCATGCACGCTCTGCCTTGTTTAGTCTTTCAGGAAACTTGCATATGGGTTGGGCTTCAGAAACAAGAGATTCCATAGTTCTGGTCAAGTGATTGTACACATAACTGCCTGGATAAATTGCATTTAGACTGACTGTCATGCTTCAGTTTCCTAGAAAATGAAAATGCTCCACTACATGACAATCGGTTGATGTTGATGTGTAAATTTGAAAATCCAGCCCATGTGCCCGACACATGATTCCTCTATATTTATGTAAGACAAAACAGATTATCTCTTGGAACCATGTCCAATTGCTTGTGTGTTTTGTTTTGTTTTTGTTTTTTTAAAATTTTTTTTTATTGTGAGCATTGCTAGAATAAAATGAGGGGTGGATACCAGAGGCAGGAGAGAGTGAAACTGAACTGGTTGGTGAGGAGGGACATGTTGGAGTGTATGGTCTTTTGGATTGGAGAGCTGGAGGCAGCTGCGGTTGCCTTGTGTCTGTTTGTCCAGTGCCTGCTGGTCGTCAGGCTGCCTATAACTATACTGGAGGTAGAAGCCATTTTATGATTTTAATGATTAATTTTCTGTGCCAGTCCACCAAAAATACCATTAGGTCCAAATAGTTAAAAAAAATAAAAATAAAAAAAACACTAAGCGGAAGACACTTAGAATAGAAAATGAATAATGGAGCCTAAAAATCAAGATTGGAATCTGATGTAGATTTTAATATGCAACACTTGTATTCTCTTTATATTAGTAGTAGTATTTTTATTCAGTCATTACACATAATACATTAACAACAATATAGATATTATAAATAAAGTCAACAGTTTATGTTTAAGTAGTGACTGAACAGGCTTAGGCAGAAGCAAAATGTTTTTATATGCCTATCCTACCTTGTTAATTTAGACCCAACAATAGAAATTATTCACATTTGTAACCCTCAAAAATAGCTGTGTAAAGCATCCTCTTGAAAACCAAAAACGTGTGACACATTTTAAAATTTATATTGGCATTGTTCCATAATTTCACCCCAACAATAGAAATGCATCTCCTCTTAATCCCTTTAAAAAAAAATAATTTTTAAATAGCTTTTTGTACAGTAAACTTACAAATGCATCATATATCATACTTTCTCTCCTGTATCAAAAACTCCGGGACACCCTCCGGGAGTGACCTTAACTTTGCTCTGAACATTATTTGCATTTTTGTTATGTTAGAAAAAGTGAATTTGTGTGATCGTAATAACCATCCTTATTAGTATTTCATGCACATATTCAATTCAACAGACCCATACTGGATTATTGATTTTAAAAACTATGGTGTATTGGCTATTATTTTTTTGTGAAATTATCCCTTAAAGGTAAGGTTGGCATTGCATTTTAGAAGAATGTTTTGTTGGCAAATCTCTTCATTCAGCCTGATTGAAATGACTAGACTGACTCCTGCCTACCTGCACGCACTCTGCTTGTGCCTTCATTAGCTGGATGGGGTTCTTTGGTTAGATAAAATTTCCCAATACTAACATTGTGGCTTGACGGCTGTGAGCACGAACAATAACTACGTTCATTGTTTATTTTGAGGTGTTTTGAGTCATGAGGTGGTTGGATGTGGTTAGAGATGACGAGGATGTGCAGCGCTTCACCGCGGTGAGGTTAGTTTTGGTTTGGATATTCAGACACACGTATCACGTCGAATATCCAACTTAAAACCTCACCCAACAAATTACACCTCCAGTAGTGAGCAGTTAACCCCTGAGCTGAAGAACGAGCGCTGCGGCAGCGACAGACTGTCGTTCAGCAGATAACACAGTTGGCACTAAACACACGCGCACAGCAGTGAACATGAACTGTTTCGGAGGAGTGGCTTTGCTTTCAAAATCCAGCTACAATTGCTCGTTCGTCCAACTTTAACAACCCCTAGCTTTTAAGAACCCTGCTCTCCTGGGTTTGACCACCTCCTGACTCTGAGTTTTCTTGCTCTTGATACTCCTACACCAGCGGGCCGCTCAAAGTGTCTTACTTGGAAGGCTAGGGCCACTGATGAGGCTGTCATATTTGACGTGTTGGGAGTAAGAATGGGCTGGCAAAAACACAACTCCAAATAAATGCCAACGTTGCTCTGTGTTAGCTGGGTCTTAACAAGTGGCTATTTGCTAACAGACTCGCCAAAAATAACTCTTAATGGTGATAATGTTGTTATTGCTGCCCTCAAGCAACCAAAAGCTCAGCTATTACTGCTTTAGGTTTGACAAAATATGCACAATGTGCAGTTTCTAATTTACTTAAACTAAGGCTGAAACTATTACTTGATTTATTTAGTTAATTGACAGAAAAATAATTTGCACTAATGTAAATCTATCATTTGTTTTAAATCATTTTTGAATCAAACAGTAATTCCCTAGTTTAAACTTCTAAAATGTGAATATTTTGTGATTTTATTTGTCTTCTGTGATATTAAATTGAATATGTTTGGGTCACCAGTTGGTGAAACAAGCCGTTTGGTGATGTCACATTGGGCCTCAGTAAATCGTCTGAATCATTTTAAAGTATTTTCTGAGCTTATGATTTATCAGGTACTCAAAAGAGCCAGCAGGTCAAACACGTTAGTTGCAGCCCCAGTTTATACATAGCTTTAGCATTTCGTGCTATTATTGTCCTATTTATTGGTCAAGCTCCATACTATATTCTCTAACACTTGAGTGTTAAAAGCAGTAAAATATTCAGATGTTTTTACATTGTCAGGATAAAGTTTTTTAAGGTCATGGTTCTCCTCAAAGTAATTACTAGAGGGGGAATTAGTGGTTATAAAGAGACATTCACATGACCAGGAAACCCTTTAAAACTATTCAGATCATGTGAGTCTACAGCTGCATATAGAGAGCTCTCCACAGTTATTGTGACCTGTAACCTACAACCAGACAAAGGTAGGTCTTTGAACAAGTTTTTGTTTAATAATCCTGCAGTAACTTGCTTCTTATCCAAATCAAATTCCATTTATTTGGTGACATTTCACAAAAATCTCCACTTTAAAACGCTGCTCAGCTCGTTGCTATGATTTTACATAATATATTTGGGACTGCAGTTTTTTTTCATGTCGTCATTATGGAGGCTTAAGAGCATATTAATAAAAAATTAAAAGTGTACGCTCCACCTCCCACCGCAAAACATAATGGCTAAGCAGCTGCATGTTGATGTGTTATTGCTGCCTCCAGATGAAAATATATCTACATGAATGAAAACTTTTAAGGGATTAAAGAAAATCAACCTTATTTGGTTTAATGGCCATTACCATGGATGTTTTGGGTCATGAAACGTATTCATACAATAACGGCCATGTACGTTTTCCTGCAGCCAAAGAAAAACCTTTTTAAAATTGTATGGTCTTTTAGCAGTGACGTCCAAAATGTTGTGTGTAATCTTCTAATCTTTTATATGTTGAATGTATGATGAGCAAAAGTGTTTTGTTTGTTTCTATTGCAGGCCATGGGATGATAGTGGAGGGACAGCCGGTCATTGATCACTGGGGAAGACGGCTAATGGCTTCAGCACCAGAGAACGAAACGGAGGAGAAGAACTGCTCAGAGCCAGGTATGCTGTTCTGATATTACAGCTGACCAACAGACAATTATCACCAGACTGCAGTTTTTCTTAGCTCCACAGAGCATTTTAGCGTCTTTTGGTTCATTGTTTTGGTTTTGTGACCAAATGTGGTTTTTTTCACTCTTATCGATCATCTCTGTAGACAGTTTTTTTTTTTTTTTGGTGAATGTAGTGGAGCATTTAGAAGCCAAAGAGCCAGACATTTCCCCCAGGAGCTCTGGTTCTAAGAATAAAATGAGCTAAAAGTAGAGAAATCTTTTGATTTGCATTCGTCAGGTAGACAGAAACACGATTGCAAATGTCGCTCATGTGTTGGTTGTGTAAATAAGCAATTGTTTGCTTAACAATATGAGGTGACAATTCCCCAAGCGGGGGAAAAAAAAAATCAATATAAACCACTCACAATTAGTAATTTTCCCTATTGTGTCCAAAGGCGAGACATAGTCAAATCCTGGACAAATTCAGTCTTTATCACGCTGCATTAAGCCAGGAAATTCGTTTTTTAAATGATTTGAATTCTAAAGATTTTGTGCACCTGCCCAGAATCCACCAGTTATCTTGTCTGAAGATCAATAAATACACGTGTCTATGGTTGAACTCTATCAAAGGGATGTATTGTTCTAGGCGAAAAATAAACAGTAAATCAATAAAATTGTAGGAAAAACTCAATAACTCCCAATTGTGGAGTTTTTGAGATGATATCTTGTTGGGCCTCCTTTTGTTCTGGCTCAGGTTAGATTACTTGGTGTTGTAATAAACAGTGCTATTAGAAGGGTGAAATATCGATCATGTCACCATGTTTTTTGGTACACGTAAAATAAGCAGCATTCTCTATAATTTTTATATTCTGTACGCTGACAGTTCCCCTGACCCTGCTGACGTCTGCATCAGGCTACGAAAAACATTAAAGCTACGTTTTTTTAATGAAAATATTGGTTGAAATGCTACACAAGTAGCAGCAGCAATGGCAAGTCTTGCCTTTTGTTTGTCATTGCATTTAATTTCCATGCCATTTGAATTGCCTCAGTCCAGACTTTTGTTTTGCTTTCTGTGTCCTTCATGGTGTGAAAGCTGCCAGGGTTGATCCCATTTTCATAGTAACTACATGAACCTCTGGACTACCTGCTTTTACCCTTAGAGAAACCTCTAAAGTCTAAATTGGAAATGAAAAGAGAGACCTGTTTATGGAGGATTTTTTTTAAGCCCTAAGAATGATTATTTTGCTCCAATGGGGTGCGACTCCAATAGGGTTTGTATTACTATTTGTATTTGATGGCACACAGGGGATGACACCAGGGCGCTGACAATTTAGGAAGGAATTTGAAAATGTCCCGTTTTTTTTGCCGCATCACAAGTGACCCAGTAAGGACTAACTGGCTATTACTTCATTATTAGTCACAGCGGGCAGAATCCCTCTGGGGATTAGTGAATCACTGCTGCTGTAACCTGCTATTTTATATAAAAACAAGCAAAACAAACACTTTTACATCACTGCCTTTGAACTATTCAGTGTTGTGACCATTTAATTTTTCAGAGTTCACAGTGGGGTCCTGTTGGAATAAGAGCCAAATGACAAGATTATGTGCTTTAAGTTTTCCTCCAAATCCTCCAGGATTACCTTTTTTTTTCTTTTTTTTTTGTCTTCCACACACCGGAGGCACCAGATTGTACTTCACATTCCACACATTTCTCATCGACTCCAGTCCTCCTTCCTCTTATCCCACCAACCACAGCTCTGCTCTGTAAGTGTGAGCTGATCATATGACTCTTTGCTCTTGGTCTTGTGAGTAATCCCATCATAGTCTCTGACTTCAGACACCTCAATTTAACAGGTTGCTCTGTTTTTGGCCAGTATGAGTGGCTGTTTGTCGCTGTGCACGACTGTTAAGTAGACACAAAGTATTTAATGCTACCATGACAATATATTATACTCCAAAAACAGCACTTTAGACTTTTAAGGCCAAGTTCTCTTAACAATGGAGAGAAAAAAAAAAATCTGCCAACAGATTAAAGCAATTGTACTTGTACTCAGTGAAGTTTGATGTGTTGAAGGTGGCAAGCGGCACTTTAATTTGTGAAAAGTTTGTTTGTTTTTGGTAAGATAAAATCGCACAATGAGTGCTTTTGATTCATGGCCATATTCTTCAGTTTCATGGTCTCATTCTCATTTACTCAGCTCCACATTGCATTCGCCAACTCTGCATGTAGAGATTCGAGAAACATAATCAACATATCAAGGCAAGAAGCGCAAGCTTTCCAAAAAAAAAAAAAGAAGTAAATCTCACATAAATCATTTGTGTCTTGAATCAGCAGCAAGCGCAGAAATGACCCGGATTAGCTCTCAGGAATCTACTTGTGAGGCAGCCAGTTGTTAACGTGTATCTAACTGAAACACGTAAATTGACGTCATATCTTACAATCAAAAACAAATGTGCCTCGTTGAACAAAAAAGTTGTTTGTTGTGTGAAACCGTCGTCTTGTTAAAGGATGCAATTAGTTTGTTGCATATTTCACACTTAGGCAAGGAGAAATTGATGAAACAAAATCCCATCGGGGACATGAAGTATGAATTATGAAATGCTGCAGATGATCTGTGAAAGTCAATTTTTTCTAGGAAGACAACCTTGTTTACGATCTCCACATTTCCCGAGAACTTGGTACTTTGATTTGATTTACATGGCGAGGAACCTAATCCTTTGGATGAATCGTCCACAGGGCTCGGACAGCTCTGTGCCACGGATCCGTGTGGTTGTCCTGATTCCCGGTTCAGTTTGATTGTCCGGAGCTGATGATCCAACAGTGGTAGTGTGTGTGTGTGTGTGTGTGCACCCCTCCAGCGAAAAGCACTGACCGTGGATGGTCCCAGGCTCGATTGGACGAGAATTAATACCGTTTTATGCTGAGTGTATGCAACATCTGAAGCTCTGTTTAATTAGGCGATTGTTTGTGGGCTGCATAGATTACACTCAGCTGTCTTTAGTCCCTTTCATCATTATTTCTGTGATCAGCAAGGGAGCCCTTTTTCACGGGGTGCTAATGTTGTTGTGCTTGTCCTGAGACTGTTGCTGCTAGCCATCCATCTTAAGGGCCTCTTTTTTATTGGCCATTATAACTCTGTTGTGTGCTGTCTGAAGAGCGTTTATGTGCTTGCTTGATTACAATGCGTGCTCGTGTCCAAAAACGACTAAATCACACTGCAAGGCTGATGCAACCTCTGAATACTCCTCGGTCACATCCAAACCTTGAGTCATACCACGGCTTGAGACAAACTTGCTCTCACTTTTTCAACAAAGTATGACAAGTTGCTAAAAGCTCTGGAACAAAAGCAGTGGCTGTGTTTTTTATACTATGATTTCCTTAATAACTTCATCATTACCCATTTTTATTATGACTTCAGAAAATCAGCTCAGAGTACCAAACAGCTCTTCTGCTCGTAGATGTCTCTCTGTGCATATGTCTGTTTTTACTTAAAATCAAATCACCTTTGTGGATTATTAAAGTTGCATTGAATGTAATTGAATATTTACCCCCACATGTGGGAATAACTGATACCAACTGCAGCACCGTGGCTAATGCAGTGTAGGAGGAATAATTTGCTCTTAATAAAGATGCCGCTAATGCCGTATATTGAGAACTCCCACTTGAGTGGCGTAATTGGCCTTTAAGACGCAGACGACAGCGCAAACAGTAGAAGTGAACAACAAAGCTGAGGTTTTAGTGCGACTTGGGTCTGTGCTATGAAGTAATCCAAGTGGCTGTGATTGTAGTGGTTTTGGATATGGCGGTAATCTGCTCATGGGCAGGGGCTGCACATGTTGCATGTTCGGCATGAGGAGCGGCGTGTGTGTGAGGAGGAGCTGCATTTTTGATTTGGTGTACATATTTGTGTGTGACTTCTCCTTTTGGCGAAAACAAAAGGAAGGAAACAAGGCAAATCCGTTGTTTTTTAAAAAAATTTTATTTTTCTATTGGAAGGTGTAGGAAAGAAATTTGGATAAATCTGCCAGCGTGTAGCAGCTAGTCCACATTGGAATGCGGGTTTGTCAACTCCAGGGAAACACCAGAAGGAGGGTTTTGTTTTTTTTTTTAAAGGGAATTACACAAGCGGGGATTATGCTGCTGTGCATAATGGAAACTGACCTCGCTTTGCTTCTCGCTTGCATGCCAATGGTGGAACAATGCAGCAGAGAGGGGAGCGTAGGCACAAGCACCTGCGCAGAGAGCACTCCTCACCGTGCAGTTCAAACACTCCTGACCTCTTTATGCATTTATTTATTCATTCTGTTCTGCTTCAGATTTGCTGCTTTTTGTTCAACTTTGAGCGTGGAGTGCCTTTGATTAAAACTGAGGCTGGAAAGGACATTTCGGCAGGTTAAAAAAGCCGTCGCAGCAGCGAGGCAGCTCTGTTCTCTCTTTGTCGCAGATCCATACCTCACCCTGAGGGAGTTGTTTACCTATTTCTCGCGCGCACAGCTGAATACATACGCTTCACAGTGGTGTCCCCTTTAGGTTATTGAACCAGGAGTCTTCTGGTCCACCAGCTCATCCTCTTTCAACAGCCTGACTACTCGCTCTCATACACACAAAATCACACAGGCTGAAGGGAATTCATGCTAAAAGTAGAAGTGTGTGTGTGTGGGTGGGTATGCGAGTGTGTTCACGCAGGCGAATTTGCTTGTGATCATGAGAGAACAGTAGAGCATGTGATGTCGGAGCATGTGAAAGTATTGACCTAACAAGAGGATAAGTGTGCACAGTTTGGGTACACAAAGCCTGAGCTCTTTTCAAAACTTCTCTATTCTGTGTGACACACAGATTTTCCAATAAGGCGACTCATGATATTGTCATGTTTACAAGACGCTGATGCCAGTCGCAGACGAGTCATGCCACTGACTAATGTCTGCTGGAGCAAGCTAATTATCTAATGGGCTAATAATGACCCAGAGGAATCATTGTCCTCTGAGGAGTCTCTTAACTCCTGTCAACTGTATTCTGTTAATGACCCGGCTGGTTGGTGAGCGGGTTGTGACAGAAGATGCCACCAGGCTCTCTGCCAAAACATCTTGCTAACATAATGCTGCATGGCTCCATCGTTGTGTGTCTAATAATTGGGTTTTTTGCCCAGGTCACCCCAGTAGGAGTGTAGACTGGCCTGCTTTGTGCACCGTCCTATCTCTGGGACAACAGATTGCACTCGATACTGAGCTCCGTTACATAATGGCACCATAATGTCTTGAATATTGCCAGATTATGGAATAATAATTGCACAAATGCAAAGAATGGCTGCCATGCTCTGGCTTTAATACGTCAGTAAATTAAGGTTATCTGAGTGTTTTTTTTTTATGTTAAGTGAGACTTAAAACTGTGGAAAGAGGAATGTGTATAGGCAATAATACAGTTCACTGCTAGAGATTTTTGAATTTATTCAGTGTTTTGAATCTGTGAATTTTTATGTCATTCAATAAGTAGTATCGCCACAACAAGTCCAAGGAATACACTTGTTTATAGTACACGAAATAAAAGCAGGAATCTGATAAAATTGGATTTTAGGGACTGTGCAAAAGTGATGGAGAGCAAAGCCCTCCCTGGGGTTTTCTCTGACACTGACATTGCATCTTCCTTTCCCAAAAATCTAAAAGTAATAAATTAACTTGTATTATTAACTAAAAGGGGCAATGCACAAAGAAAAAATAAACAATGTTTTGATGAAAAGAGAGCTGACAATCATACATTAAAAATGTAATTAACAATATTAAATTTACAACAAACGCAACAAAACTGTGATTATTGTAGTCTCTTAATTAAAGACCTATTAAGCAAACAGTAATTACTGCCACCAACTGAGTGACCTCTGCCCAAAATGTTAATCTTATATTATGGGCTAACTTTGTATGTCACATACATACAGTATATTGAATTTTTTTTCCTTTTTGTGAAAGAAAGCTGTCCTTTCCTTGTGGTAAAGTGTGTCTGTACACTAAAGTCATCATTATTAACCATCTGATTTATTTTTGGCTTGTGGCTAGAGGCATTATGTTTTCAGGCTGTCCATCCCTCTCTTATATCTCAGGATCACCTTGAGGGAATTTCTTCAAATTTGGCACAACGTCCACTTGGAATCAAGAATGAACTAATTAGAATTTGGTGGTCAAAGCTCAAGGTCATTGTGATCTAACAAAACACCTTTTTGTAGTCATTAACGAAGAATTCATATGCCAAAATTTACAATACAAAATTTCACACAAATGTCCAATTGGACAAAATGAAGTGATCACATTATATCCAAAAGGTCAACTTCACTGTGCCATCATAATGATTTCTAGCTATTATTCAACACCATAACTCAGGAACAGAAGGGCAGATTGTGACCATATTTTACATTTGGTCAGATGACACTAATTTTGGGTGTCCACCTTGAAACGGTGATGATTGTATAGATCTTTTGTTCTGCCAAGTTAAACGTGCGTGTGTGTGTGTGTGTGTGTGTGTGTGTGTGTGTGTGAAGAATCCACATTTTAGAATTTGTAGCTTCTTTGCAGCAACATCCATATTTGAAGCATTCTAGTCCACCACAAGCTCAGTGGTTTTGATGATATTGAGGTTCAGGTGATGGTCGTTACATCATGTGACAAAGCTCTCTATCAGTCACTACATACATGACAGAAACTGCAGCTAGCAATGTAAGGCTGAACTATTTAAATCTAGTGAGAAAACAAAAGAAAATGACCTTCCCATGTCTCAAAGTCGGACCGCCCTGTTCTGACCCTCATTTCCCCCTAATAATTTTCATATTGTCCCTGACTGACCATAATGTAGGCAGTGATGGCCCTCCTTGTGAGGACCTGTATCCGGGGGGGTTGAACAAAAGTGTTGCCAGTAATTTCTTGCATTAGCATCATAGTCAGGTGAGAATCCAGGGTTTATTTATAGATTTGTTGCTTAACTTCAGAAAGAGGAGTTGTTTTGTGCCTCCTGCCTGCAGCACCTGTCCAGAAAAGACGACACTCTCATGGAATCACGAGAACAGTAGGATAGAGAACTTGTAGTTGTTTTTTTGTTTTTTTTCCAGATTGGTACAATCACAAAATCTTTGATCAATGGAACAAAAGCAGCTTGTTTGGCGCCACTAATTTAAAACACTGTAGGTCTAATAAAAAATTTGCATGTCCCGTTGGTTCAAGATGCCAAATGCTTATATATCTGCACAAGTCTGTACCCCTCGCTGTATTGCACGATAAATTTAGGATGCAATTTATCCATTTACAATTATCCATGGATAATTGAAATAATTATTTACTATGTGTCAGAAATTACAATATGCATATCACAAGTCTGATGCAAATCGGACTTGGAGACACAAATTTGAAGTTTTCAACATGTTTAAAATGAAAAGCAAGCCAATTCTTTAGAGCTGAATGGACTTGGCATTTATGTAGCGCTTAAAGGGCTTTACAACATTCACCCATTCACACACATGTTCATACACTGCTGGCAGAGACGACCATCTAAAGTGCCACCTGCTCATCAGGGGCGGTAATCATTCACACATACACTCACTCATTGATGGCTTTGCCCTCAGGGGCAATTTGGGGTTCAGTATCTTGCCCAATGGACACGCTGACTGACTCTGGGATGGACCGCTCCACCTCCTGAGCCACAGCCGCCCCAGCTGATGCGTTTGATTTGTCATCCCACCGAAAATTAATTCCCCTAAATTTTTTATGATTGTTTTAAGTAATTTTTCCATCTTTTCACGTGTTAAGATTTGCTGTTTTTCTATGTCTTATGATAGGAAACTGAACTGGACTGTTGGACAAGCAAAATGAACTTGTGAAAGGCAATTTTCTTTTCTTTTTTCTTGTCATAAAGATAATCCGCAGATTAAATTGAAAATTAATCAAGTTGTAACTTCAAATGTAAATTATTTTTCTTGACAACTCATACAATATTATTTGAAAGTAAATATTGGCATTAATTTTCGTAAATACAGCCTTAGTTCATTTCTTCAATTTCTGTAAAAATGACAAATCCATTTTAAATGAACAATCCAAGTGAGCTACATATTCATGATTCTATTTATGGGCCTTATTTGAGATGCATCACTTGAGCACTCTGTGTTGCCGCGCTCCTGTGTGTACATCCTGTCCTGTCCTTGTGTGAAAAACAGCTGTGGAAGCATGTCCATGTCCGGTTTGACCTCCACAGTGAGGAGGCGCAGACGAACCTTGTAGATGCTGGCTGGGTGAATGTTTACAGTTCCTGTGAGGTGACCCCCCTGCCTGTCTGTCATCTCTCTGCCGTCCCAGTGCTGGTGCCCTTAAACCTCTTCTGTGATGACCTATTTTTAGCACACTCCCAGCCAGAGCTGATTGTATAGAGTGGCAAGGGGCTGAACACGGAACTAAAGAACATGGATGGCAAAGGCATTTAATTATTGATTAACGGCAGACCAGCAGGTTTGGTAGCCAAACGTGGGAGCAGGAGATGAAAAGGCTCAGGCAGCAGGAAATTCAAACCCGATACGTTCCTTGTGTTTTTCAGTTTTAATGTTTTTCAAACTCTTAACGGGCAACCTTCAGAAGCTACAATAATTTATGGTTTTGGTGCTGTTTGTCCATGAGGTATCAGTAGGGGTTTAGGCTTCTGTATTGGCATCAGTTTGTTTTCAGTCACCTCTGAGGGCACAGCTGATAAATCCTGTAATTGATTGTGCCTTTGCTTGCTGCTGCTGGCTTCCCGACACGTTTCATTCAGCACATAAACCTGTCAGAAATGAAATGAGCTAAAGCCGCCTGCCCCAGTCAATGTTGCTGTGAGATTCCAATGTCATCCAGGTGTTCTGCAGTTTCTCATTATATTTAAGGTCCAAATCCACATTACTCATACATTCAGCTTTTTTATTATTCTAATCAGTTGCATTTGTGTCATTAAACACTGCACATGAGATACCAGAAGTCACATAAATCAAGGCCAGATTAATTTGTCTCCCACTGCCAGAAATAGCATTTTGTTTCTTTTGTGCTCTGGATCTTTGTTCTGTTTCAAAGATAACGCTTTAGATGAGGTGAACATGCAAAATGTAGTACATTTCCATGTATGTGATGTAAGTGAGTGAAATCCAGGATGCAGAGTTGATTAAGTGGGCTTTGACTAGGTGGTGCAGCGAATATGATTTGCTTGTGCAGTGTTCCAAATGCTCTGCCGATTCAGTCATGTGTGCACATTATCGAATATCATAAAAACGGGCAGCAGTGAGGTCGGGACAGATGCAGCGAGAAGTCTCAGGTGAGCACTGTTCCACTTCACAAGTCCATATGTGACGAGGGCCAATATCTTGCCTTTATTTTCTCTTGTAAACAGCATTGTCCTGCTCACTCAGACTATAGCATTTTGTTCTCATTTGTGTATTTGAATTTTTCAAAGAGTGCTTTATTA
>JBBPCS010001639.1:0-12382 GCA_037974645.1 Hollardia meadi
GTGTGTGTGTGTGTGTGTGTGTGTGTGTGTGTGTGTGTGTGTGTGTGTGTGTGTGTGTGTGTGTGTGTGTGAGACCAGCTGGCCCATAATCATCTTCAGCGCTAAGTAGCTTAATCATGGCTGGGGTTTGTGACTCTGAGTTTGTTTTGTGTTGTTTGTGTGTGAATGGAGAGAGATGACGGCAGCGAGAAGCTTTAAAACTGCTGAATTCAGCACAAAAATCTGATTAACTGAAATTGATCTATTTTCTAATTTAATTTGTCCAATACTTCCAAATACCTGCAAGTGCTAATTAGCAAATGTTAGCATGCCAACACGCTAAACTCAAATGGTTAACACGGTAAACATTATACTTGATAAACTATAGTATGTCAGCATTTTCATTGTGGGCATATTAACATGCTGATGTTAGCATTGAACTCATAGCAGAGCTGTGTCTTTAGTAGGCTACAGCTTCACAGAGCTGCTAACATGGCAGCAGCCGTCTAGTTGATATTCTTGCTTGTTTTAAAAAAAATCAAAGACAAAGACATAAGACTTTTTGTTTTACAGTAATGAATAGAAAAGTCTCGGACAATGATGTATGATGCTGGTTGCATTGTTGACCAACTGCATGAGCTGTAATAATAATAATAATAATAATAAATTTATTTAGCACCTTTTAAAACCAAAAGCAATAAAAAGACAACAGATTGAAACAGCCCAAAAAAAAGCAATAAGAGTAAAAAGTAAAAATAATAATGAAAATAAAAGCTAAAAAAAAAAAGCTGTTGGCTACATGTTTGGGTAATCCCATACAGCGTGGCAAAGAACGTAAAACGATGCAGCATTGAACATCACACAGCTATTGAGAAAGTAAGAGCAGTGAGGGATAATTCACATCAGTCATGTGTCAGCAGGTTTTTTTGTCAATGCAATACTACGCCATGTGATTCTACTTTAATTTTGCTCAGCTAGGCTAGCAGCATAAGGTAGACTAAAACAGGCTTTCTAGTAGAAAATTAGCATCAGCCAGCTGAAGCTCATCATCGTGTCTGCTTCTTTAAACTAATAAGCATCATTACAAGTTCATAGCCCATTTTCTGATATATCACCTGACCTCATACACCTCTGCACAGACACTGAAGGAGCTTGGTCTTCAGCCCCTGGCTAGGTTTACTACAGACAGACACACTGACAGGCAGACATGGTGGCTGCTTGCACTCATGCTAAATGCTGTCTGACAGGGTGGGAGGCTCGGCTGGCGGTAATGCTGACTGACCCTCCAGGGAGGCAGACAGACCAGCAGAGTCATGGAAGCAGTCTGCAGCTCAGCGTATTGTACACTGTGTGTGAAAGAAAAAGGTGAACACAGATACAGGTTTTGGCAGCTATGTCTTTGTTTGACTTGTGACCTTTATATCATTAAAATATACCACCATGGCATACAAATATGTAGGGATGCACGACAACCGATACTGATACCGGATAATTACCAGCTTCTCGTGGTCGATACCGGAAAGATAAACCATAATTTTACAGTTTTAAAAAGAAGTTCATAACCTGTAATTTATGCAAACCTGAGGGTAAGAAAGGCGAAGATTTAGTTTTAAGATGAAGTTTTAATATTCCATAGCTCTACTAAGATTTGTTCTGTTAAAACACATAGACTTTTTCTCTTCTCTCTGAACCCTTGTGGAACATAAATTGCAAATTGCAATCATGCTGTCTTCCTCTGAAACTGCGAAAATTGTCCACACTGGGGACACGTTTAGTTCACATTTTGTGGCTCTTCCCAGGTGCAACAGTTTGACATCATGAGCGCAACAACACCGTGCTGCTACTTCTTCTTCTCTGTATTGGCATATCACAAACCAATTTTATGGCATAGTTTGCCAGTTGAGTATCTCTTAACATCCTCCAGATTATAGACATTCACATGGTGGCCCATACTAAAATTATTCACAGTCATGGTGCTAAGAGGCACTTTGGCTGAAAGGATCCAGTGTCCAAAAAGAACAAATGTTATTCTAAAGGCCAGTTCTTGTTGGAGTTAATTGGCTTCAAGCACACATTGGCTAGCACCTTCCTGACCTTGACAAGGCTGTCTCATGAAAATGTTGTAAAAGAAGCTAATTTGATTTTTTTTTTTTCTTTGTGTGCCTCCACCTCCCCCCATGGAGCAGCAGACAGAGCAGATGAGGGGGGAGGGAAGGGGAAATGGGATGAGGAAGTGGGGTAGGGATTGACCCAGAATCAGCTCCGATGATGCAGACTGATTTGCCCTTCTAACAGTGAGAGATCCTCATCTGAAATTGAATGATGGTTACTAGTCTTTGGCAGTGGTGAGAAGTTAGTTTCTTACCGTGTGTGTGGCACAGTTTATGCTGTGATGATCAATACCCCCTCTGTTGTTACGCAGTTAAATGAATTGTACTATTATATACATAGTTAAATTACAGGTCTCAGACTTTTGTATCAAAGACCTCACGTGTTTCATGTGTTTGAAAAGGCTGAGGGCAGGCCAACGTCTTTCACAGCCGATGTTGCTCATCACTTAGTGTTCAGTTTCATGCATAGTCTCTTCAGCTTTTCACACAACTCCGTCCCACTTAACCCTATAAAAATGTGATATTTGAAACCCTTGAAGTCTTGGCTTCACTCCATATTTTATCTTTGATGCGCTGGTTTGTTGTCATGGGACATGGATGTTTTTTCCTCTTTTCGAGTGCAAGGACAATGGACCAAAAGACAGCAACGAGGCCATGGATGTGCATCGAGACAGACCTTAAACTTACAATGACAGTGTATGTCTTTTGGAAATAAATTCCTGATGGAGATTACAGTCCAGTTAGATGATCTTCCTTAAACAGTCGACCTAGCCCTTTCCAGACAATGTAGGACAACTCTGTCCTTGAAGTCTGTCTCGGTTAAGAAAGCACTCATGTTAACATCGATGAACCAGTTCGCTCATTTGCGCTCCAGCGTGCGTCACTGCATGCCAACACAACCAGTCAAACCAATGAGCAAACTATATGTGAGCCCTGCTCCCTCTTATCACTGGTTACCAATTGGCAGCAGTGCCTCGGGCTACAGGGCCGCCAGTCTGTGAGGTTTGCTCTATAGATAAAATGCAAAGGCTGCTTCGCATGTATATCTGCGTGTGGTGGTGAATAGACTGCTAGTGCAGAGAATATCCTCTATTGATAATTGGGATTATTTTTCTGTCGATTGATTCATTGATTAATCTTTTCAGTCCTAGCTAAATATACATGAGGATGACAGAATCTTTACCCAGAGGATGTGGTCATCACAGTGGCCTCGTGGACACATTAAATTGCACCCAGGCATGGCGCTCTGGGAGCATTGGCACATGTGCATCAGTGTGTGGTGAGACAGACACCAAATGGGAGTGGCAGAAGGTGTCCACTCAGAGTCCGGCTGCCTCCACCTGGGCAAGCCAGCTGTCCACACCCAGCGCCAGCCCCTTGTGACCACTGTCCCATTACTTCTACACAAGCTAATGAATGCTTGCTTATAATGTGCACTGTCTTCTTTGATTTCCCTTTAACATGTTCCACACTTGGTCAGCTCTCGCCTACTTCATGCATCACTGCTTCAGTTTGTCCAAGTGTTCCTCATTAGTGCATTCTCTTCCTGTGCTCCCACCTGAACCAGCCACTTACTGTCTCAACCCTGCTGCCTTTGTGTTCACTCATCTCTTCCTTATCCTGGTATTCTGTTGCTCTAAGCCAAGGTCAAAGATGGCTATATGCAATTTCTCACCCGTCATTCACTTTTAGTTGATGCCAGCTTATTTCATTCATAGATAACACGGCCTTACCTGGCACAGTCAGGTGGCAATTGCTTATTTCTGCAATGGACCAAGTGTGTGTGTGTGTGTGTGTGTGTGTGTGTGTGCGTTATCTTTGGCTACCGACCTGTTAGCCTGCTGTGATGTGAGGCCCATGCACAGGATTGGAGACCGATGCAAGGGACAGATTTTGGAGTGAATGGCCTCCTTCCATAACCCATTATTGGAGCATGTGTTGTTATTTCACTCATAACTTCACTGAGTGACTACTGTTAGACCATGGCGTAGGCATTATGGGAAAGGTAAGGGTCTTGTGGTCTTAGATGGGTTGTGGTAGATAAGTCAGCAGACGGATGGAGGGAGAGAGACAGTTGATGCTTTTATGTGTGGAATCACTGCAGACAGCTGATCCAGGAAATCAATGGGAGTACTGATTAAATGGGAAGCAGGACAGAAATGCCTACTGTAGCTCAATAATTAAAAATGGTGCCTTTCAGCTGCACTGTGCTCTTTTTTCATAGAGGAGGTTGGTATTACTGTAAGTCTTTGATGAGTATACTTTAATTAGTGAAAGCTTTAAAAAGAGTAGATGTTTATTATTGCTGAATTCATTTCATTGCAATCTAATTAGTCAACAAAACTGCATTGATTAATTAGGAAGCAAAACAATAGTTGTTATAAATATTCAGAATGTTTTGATTACATTTATCATGTGACATATTTTAAATTTAAATTTATTTCCCATCAAACCTGACAATAACTGCACTATAATGTACACTAACTGTGCAATATCAACATTTCTACTGTGCAATAGTGCAAATTCAACTGCTGTCTGTCTATATTGTATATATTTTTCCGATTTTTTATATTTCCTCTTGTTTAAATTGTTAATACTTTTTATATTTCTTCCTGTTTATATTGCTTGTTTACTATTTATTGTTATTTTATTGATGCTCCTTCTATTTTGCTATCCACTTTGCTGCTGTAACGCTGTAAATTTCCCGGTTGTGGGACTAATAAAGGAATATCTTATCTTATCTTATCTTAAAATATTGGAGAGTCATAAAAAAAATGTGATTTTAATATTACAAATGTATCTTCAGTGAGCTCGAATATACCAGAATAGTTGACTTGTCGGTCCAGCCCTTTGATGCAGGCTGAATTTTGTAGACAGTCGTGGTTCCAGAGGATAAATCCTACTGACTTTGATGACCCTCTGACGTTTCCCCTACACAACAAGGTTTACATTTTTGGCTAACTAAAATGTCTGAATGACTATTGAATAGATTGCCACAAAATTTGGAACACAAATTCGTGTTCCCCACAGGATGAATCATAATAACTTTGGAGAGCCCTTAACTTTTAATGTAGTCCCATTATCAGGTCAAAATGTAATTTGCTCAAATACTTTAGTTTATGACCAAAACCCTTAAAAATGAGTGACATTCGCATCAGCCTCAGCTGTACGTTGTGTTTAGTTAGCAGATGTTAGCATGCTGTCATGCTAAACTAAAAGGATTAACATGTTAAACATCAAAATGTTAGCATACTGATGTCACTGTCAAGTACAACCTCAGAGCTGCTAGCTTGGCTGTTGACTCTTGTTATTTTCTATGAGATAAATACCTTACATATGATATGTCATAATATTTTCAAAATGTTTTTTTTTCAATTCTCAGATAAGGCAATTAAACACTGTGTGGAATATAAATTAACCAATTACATAAAAAAATCCTATTCTATTTAAATAGAGGAAAATTCAATGCATTTCATCAGTGAGATCAAACATATTCCTAAAGTCTATCGAGTGTACAATTTAGATTGGATTAAAGCCCTTTCTGCGTCTTACTTGTCAGCTTATTTTTGGACAATCCACTGATTGATTGACCTTGAAGCAAATCCACTTCTTCACACCCATTCTGTTTTGATACTCTCATTTTGTTCAAATGTTTTTTTCTTTCACATTTGACCTTAGCAGCCATTGGTCTGCCTCCCCTCCATCAATCGCTGCACTCTGGGCCTCTCTCATTTCATCCCACAGTCACTGATATGCCCAGAGCTCCTTATCCAAAATAGGCCAAACCAATTTCCTGAGTTCTCAGGGCTTTTCATGTCAAACATACAATCTTCATGAATTGCTGTATTGTCCTTCCTCTCCTGTTCTTTTTCTCAATTTCTCTTTCTTCTTGTTCACTGTGTCTCTCTGTTGGTTTGTCTCTTAAAAGCTGAACAAGAACGAGGTTGATCCGGTGAGAGAAGCAGTGAGGTAAATGGTTCAAAGAGCGTGAATCACCTCCACAGTTATCAGGTGTACAGCGTGACAAAGGCTGCTATCACGTGCTGCCAGGAAACTTCCAAAGACATTTGTCATGTCATGGTATGTCATTTCCAGTAGAAACTTTTCCAACAAGACAAAGGAAAATGGATTGTATTTATCTGTTTTTCGGGTAGTATTCTTTATCCCATTTATAAACTTCTGAGTATTTCTTGAGTTATCTTGTTCTGGTTGCTTTGAGATCATGTCCATAATGTTCTCACATTGATGATGAGACTGCTGACTTTGTCACAGCAAGTCAAAGAGAGGAAATACACACTAGATGTCAAGTTCAGTAAAATGCTTTCAAGCATGTTACAATTGCATACCCTTTTTCATTTAGCTATTTTATTCTCTATTTTTTTTCTCTGTAAAAAATATTCTCATCATACCTGAAGATGCTGTGAATATCCCTGTCTGTGGTATTCAAACACAAACGCACACACTGCTAAATCAGTTGGATAATCCTAATCTGAACTCTGACAATGGCAAAGCACTAGTCAGAGGTATATGGCACAAGCAAGCAGAACAGAACCAGATGGAGACACTGTGCTCCTGTTTATGTAATCTCTGTTGGGCTGGTTGCATGACGTTAATCTCTTTCACAAAGGGTCCTGCTTGATTAATAATGCTACCAGACTGTGATTGAAAACAGGTTATTTCAGGTGTGGCTTGTATTTGTTAAAACCAGGTTGGAAACACATTACTTATGTCATCTTAACTCTGGGTGTTTGGTTAAACAGAAGTAAAATAAGAGAAACTTTTAGTGTTCATCATAAAGAAATTGTGATTTTGTTGTGTGTAATATCACTGTGAATCTTCAACATTGTTTCTTTGTAAGGTCATTACAACTAGACATACTGTATGCTTATGAATGCACACAGCTTTGAGTTTGACAGCAGTTCAACAAACAATCTTCATGTTTATTTTAAGTTTGAACAACTTGTTTGATAAATGGAGGCCACGGCTGTAAGTGTTTGTGCATTATTTCATGGCTAAATACCGTTAGCCTTTGGTGTGTGTGTGTGTGGAGCCGACTTCTGACAGTGCGGTGGGTCTGTGGTGCAGAGAAATCAGCAGTTTGAGCAGTTTGAAAAACCACTTAGCTACCACCAATAGGCTTGGTATAAAGAGGGCAACACCTTTTTAGCAGAGTTAATGCTCTTTGGAGGAGTAATTAAAGATGGCTTTGACCTGCAGAACATCACAACTTAATATAAGTGCACGAGGATGACATCCATTTATTTAATGGAAAATACTGCCTGTCAAACTACACTGTAGACATTGTTTTGCACTGTTATTGGGCTGTTGGACATTATGGTGTAATAGACACTGCTGGTTCAGTATTTAGGAGACTGTGTCCACTGCATGAGCACCTTTTCTAAACCAACACTCATTTTACAAAGGCAAGAAGGTGCGTGAGAGAGGCAGAGACTACAACAACAGATGTGATAACAGGTTTTACACTTGTCTACTTGTCTTATCCGAGTGGTTATTAATGAGTGGGATGACAACCTGGGGATATTAAGTCTCACCACCTCCTCCTTTGTGAGAGGGGAGAGCAGGGCATCAGCATGGATCAGGGTTTGGTTTGAGGATACAGATCCATTTAGGGCTGCACGTTATTGGAAAAAACTGACATTGCGATATATTTTTGTTTCTGTGATTTTATAGTGCGATATGAAAAAAATACAGAAAATTTCACCAGGTACATGCAGTCTGTTATGCATGTACCACACAGCTAATCATAATTTTCATCATTGTTGGGTAACAAAAGTCCTTCCTCTTCTAACAAAACAAATCCCCCCTACTACTTCCACCACAGTTGGTTCAGCCCTCAGCCACGTGTTCTTTACATGTAATCTTCCATTTCTAACAATATTAAAATTTTAAAACTACACTTAATCTACGTGGCGGAAGATGGGCTTAAAAGATAAAATGACTTTCCTTGTAGATTAGTCACGCAAAAAGAGGACTTTGCGAGTTTTCCTTTTGTATCGAGCAGCAAAAAAGTTGTAGCATGACGTGCTTGAGTTAATTTGCCTTACTTGACATTGCGTGTCCTATATGTGACTATAGCACATGGACACATTGCGGTGTCGATGCTGAAACGATATATTGTGCAGCCCTAGATTCAGTGCATCTATCAATCCAAAAAGAAAAGGTGCTTTTTTTAATCCATACGTTCATGCCAACGCAATTGTTTTTCGGCCAGTTATTCCTGCAAGCAATGATGCAGAGATCTGCTTTGAGTTCATGCAAACGGTTTGAAAGAAGTTGTGGTTTTTGTTAAGATAACACAGACCAGATTCCACTGAGATATAGGTATGCATAATCCTGCCATACTTAAAGCTGCTTTTATTGACAAGGGGGCAGTGCAACGAGCTGAACCTACGCAGCATTGACATATTATCACCTAAAACGTTCATATGGCGAATGTGGCTGCCAGCCAAATAAGGCCAAATTTGCTCTATTTGTTCAAGCACAACACAAGTTGTGGGCACTGAAATACTGTTGATGGAGTTATCTTTACTGCATTTGGCTTTTGGAATATCAAATATGTGCATGCAGAGACACACATGTCAACGGACTGTGTAAACATGGGTTTCCACTGTATCTTCCATCCTATACCACTCATCAGTGTCTCCACAGCACAGTTTGTCACCTGTAGAGCTTTTATTCTGTCAGCTCAACCTTTCCTGGATGGCAGACTGGCCTTTCAGTCATCTGTCAACAGTTATTGGATCTACTGTGTGTTTGCATTTAAAACAGTTGTTAAGCAACAGACACAATGTGTTGCATCGCACACCAAATGATGGATATATGTTTTTCCATTATGATGGTGATATTTGATCGATTGAAAGAAAGAGAACTGCAGGGAGAGGAAGTGAAGCAGTGAGGAAAAGTCCACATTAGCGATTAGTCTCTGCTGTTATCAGGAGAAAGAGGAAATGGAACAGGCCCCTCTGCTGTTTCTACCATTCAAGCTTTTGTCCTGATAGTCTGTTTTCACTGGCAACAAAAGTGAGGGACGGCTACAACACAGGGAGAGGTGTGAGGATAAGGACAAAAGAGGAGCTAAATAACGTTTTCCCTTACAATTACGATAAAGCTAAAAAGATAAGGCATAACAGGGGAAAGGGGGACGGGTAACGATGGAATAGTCCTTGATTGAGAAACTTGGTGGGTGTCGATGCTTTCCTCTGATAAATGGACAGAGTGTTTAAGGAAACATGGAGGCAGCGACTGGCTTCCTCCACTGGCTCTGTGCCAGAGGAGAGACAACAGAGCCCTGAAACACTCACAGCTCAAGAGAATACGATTAACTCCGTCTCTTTATGTGTGTGTGTGTGTGTGTGTGTGTGTGTATGTATATGTGCACCATGTCTTTACTGAAGTGTTTACATTAGGGAAATGAGCTCTTTGGCTATCACTGGCCTGTTCTTGGAAGGTTGAGTGAGCATGAACACACACACACACACAAACAAACACACACACACACACACACACACTGGCACTTGCGGCCATTGGCAGCGGCCTGAATTTATGTGCGCTGTGGGCTTATTGGTAGAAAAAGACTCGGCATTTGGTACTGGCTAGTTTCTGGATTGTGATAGGCTAGCACGTCAATGGTTGAGTTTGAGTTTCAGGTGAGGATTATAACTTGCACATGATGAAGTATTAGCATTTTGTAATACAAAAATATTCTCACGTGCATGCAGTCATTGCACATTTGGAGTCTATGAGCACTGTGTGCAGTTCCCAAGGAGACTGGACCCTCCTGTGTACCAGCTGAAAGGGAAAAAAGGAAACCAGACTAAGACTCTATTTCTGCATTCAGGGTGTGTTAGACTGTCCATATTGAAATTATTGTGGTACTAATGAAATTGTTCCTTTAAATTATGCAGTATGTCAAGAGATGCAGCAACCCTTTTTGAAGATGCAATCACATAACATGTCCGTTGACACATGCTCATTACTATAACTGTCTGTTCAGACAGTCTTTCATATCAGTACAGAATTGAAACTTTTCCATACAAAGAGGCTAGTTGTTTTTTTCTTTTACGACTTCATTCCAAAAATACCTTTCCAGAGAAACAAACTTTTTTCTCTTAAAATTATGACTTTGTGTTGAAATATAGTACTTCTTTATTCTTGAAATACAAATTTTTGCAAAAAATGACAATATTTTGTAATATTACAAAATTTTTCTCAAAATATTTAAACTCTGTTCTGATCTTGGTTGTCCTTCTGTCACAGAGGGTATACATGTATTTCTACAAAATTAAATCAATTTAGAGACACAATTAAATATGCCATACTTTCATACTTACACCAGGACATTTCTGATTGAAATGTGTCTCATTCAATGCCAACATTCAACATGTTTTGAAAACGCTGCAGACACATTTCAGTGTCTGAAACACACAGGCAGCATGTATGCTGTCACATTTTGCTGAACTCCCTCTGCTCTTTTGTTACAGCCCATATTTTTTTTTTCACATAAGCCATCACTGCCTGAGTGTGCAAAACAAAAGTGACACCACCTTGACCCCATCTGGACCTAACATGGCAATCCTGTTGAGCTGTTGCTCAGTGAGACCAGTCTGGTTCTGATCTCTCACTGAGGCAGCAGCATCTCCATAAAGCTCATTCTATGTTTTGTGATGTGACCTATAGGACTCCCTGCTAACTGCTTCCACATGCCTGAGGTGAGGATATAGTACTATAGAACTTCTTTCTATGCCTGGTAGTAAATCAACTGTAAATCTGGAGAGATTCATACTTACAAGAATTTGAAGAATTTTACAATTTCAAAAGCAGGAATCTGACGAGTGATGCTGTAAATGTCGGAAAGGTCTCGAGGACTATGATCAGTATTTTGAGGGGGTTTTCTTTCTCCTCGTGTTGCAGATGACTTCACTCTCAAGTCACGCATCAATGAATTTTGCTGCTATCAGGGTTTGTAATAGCATTTACTATTGTGTGTGTGTATGTGTGTGTCCATGTTTGCTTGTTTATGTTTTTGTTTTTTGAGTCTGGTCCTAATTAGCACTATTTGGTTTGATTATCATTGTAATAAGTGAATTCCCTCAGAGCTTGTGGATAATGAGCGTCTGACTTTGTGTGTGTGTGTGTGTGTGTGTGTGTGTGTGTGTGTGTGTGTGTGTGTGTGTGTGTGTGAGTCTGAAAGAACTTGGTTTGGGGCCCCTGACAAAAGATTGGGTTGATGAGTGTAGATACCCTGTTGGTACCTGTACATGCATCTGTGCATAAAGAATGTATTAAAAAAGTCAAAAAAGGGAAGTACATATGTGTGTGTGTGTGTGTGTGTGTGTGTGTGTGTGTGTGTGTGTGTGTGTGTGTGTGACTCTGTTTGGTCCCCAGGGTATTTAAACCATTTTCCTATTAGTGTGCATAGAGAGACGCCTTAATTTGCTGCATCAGGGATCAACAATCTGCTTCTCTGTGTTTCTCTCTAGGCCTCTGTCTCATACGGACATTTAATTGTGGTGTTATGTGCTATTTTTAGCTGCTAAATGTCCCTGTGTGTGTGTGGTCTGAATCTGGATCTCTGTGTGTCTGATGTTTGCTGTTCCGATCAATGTTATGGATCCCATCTTTTGTTGGTGCAGCTGGCTTAAATGTTCATCCATGGTGTGTGTGTGTGTCTGTGTGAATTGATTATTTATAGCTGTTCCATTTATTCTCCCCATGGATTTGACAAGCTGTCATTGTTGATTTTGTGTCTCTTTGTGTGTGTCCCTGGTAGATTTGTGTGTGTGTGTGTGTGTGTGTGTGTGTCTGTGTCTGTTTCTGTATGTGTGTTTCTTATTTGATGCAGAGCTTGTAAAGACTTCATGAATTCAGCCACACCACTGAGAATGTTTTACTTCTCCTGTGATGATGAGGACACACAGAAGAGGCATTTAGAGCATTAATGTAGACAATTATGTGCATCATTTTCATCGTTGTGCTGTCTTTCTACAATGTTTTAGATAAATGAATCGTTTAATGTGTAATATATCAGAAAATGGTAAGAAAAACAAGCAAGATTTCCCAGACCTGTAGGTCCGGTTTTGTTTTGACAGTGAATATAAATTTAATTTACAATATAAAGTGGAAACAAAGTGGTTTCTGCACACTCAAAATATACAAAGAAAGACAGCCAATAGGCCTGTAGGCCACAGTTGAAATATTACTTAGCAAGACTAAGAGTCTACAGTCATGGTGGTTGTTCTGTGAGGCTGTAGGTCTACTGAGGCTGTTAAAAC
>JBBPCS010001640.1:0-14729 GCA_037974645.1 Hollardia meadi
CCGTACGAAACCACAACAATACATTTCCAATTTCACGTAAAACAATGAACCCCCCCCCCCAAAAAAAAGTTTTAAGATTATCCACTGATTTTCTCTGGCCTCTTTTTGGAAGTGTTTTAGGTAAGCCACGCCCCCCTGACTTCCTGGATCACCTACACCTGGGTGCCTGGATAACACACACCTGATTCTCATTTGATTGTCAGTGAAGTTGTATAGAAGCCCACAGAATCTTTTGTTTGTTGCCATTTGGCCACTGAGCTGTCTGTTGGTTTGGTGCAGTTGCTGTGGTGTACTGGTGGAACTGTGTTTGAGATAGCACCTTGTTACTGCTCTGCTTAGCTCATCCCCTTTGTTTTGCTGACTAGTTCCTAGAAGCATTTTATTTAACTAGTCTTGGTAAATTTTAGGAAGCCTTGTAGGGGTTCTCTGCCATTTATTTTGTAAACCCCTTTTCTCCTGTTTTGTGGATAGTTAGGGAGCTCAGGGTTGTGTTTTTCTTTGTGTTTGTAGGTCAGTGGAGTTTTTATTTTCTAGTTAGTAATGTGGGTTTTTGTTTTGTTTTAAGTGGCTGTCATCTGTTAACTACTGTTTCTGTTAATAAACCTTGCATCCCTCTGATGCTTGAAGTGTCTCAGTAGTTCCTTCTTTAGACTTTTGAGGTTTTTAGGTGAGTTAGTCATGTTACCACCTGTGTTCCCCTAGACATAAAACTTAGGTCGTAACAATCACAGTAGCTAATTCATCCAACGCTACAGAGGACAACTGGATAAAAGATGCATTCACTTCCATGGGATCCCACAAATACGCTTTAGAGTACAAGAAGCATCAATCCCCAAAATCTCAAACTATTGGAAAAAGGAGACGATGCAATAAAGTACAAAAATAAAATATACAGAGAAGATGACACAGAATAGATCATAAAAGAATCAATGGAATAAATATTTCCAGACTAGTTATTAAATGTAGGCTAGAGCACATTTCACTCAAAGCCATAAATTCCAACCTCAATGTAGAGTTGGAGTAAAATCTGGGGAGATATTTCAGTCTAGACTGAAGTGTTGGACCCAGCGGCAATGCCAGCCATACAGCCACGTTGCTAGTAGCAAATATTTGACACATTTGCCTTCCAAGATGGTCGAATTGTCGGATTAGATGATCATAAAGTTATTAATTCTTGCTGCGATTTTGCCAATATATACAGTATGTCAGACCCTGACCAATCACAGCCCGCCATCTTTCATGGTCTCGAAATGCCAGACCTATCACCACAGCGCTGTGTCAGAGCTGGAGGAAGGTCTGGCTGTACTCATTCTGCTATAGGAGAAAAAGCGCTCTGGTATTTCTTTTAACCAATCACAATTGTCTTGGGCGGCACTAAGCTAAGGATGCAGTCATGGTGCCTTTGCAAAATAATGTTCGGGGGAAAATTTTGCGCATGGGAATACAAGTCCTGGGATTAAAATGTCTAAACTCCTGCCAAAGAAAAAGTTAACAGCTGCTAGCTTGTTTAGGTCAGTACCCGTTCTCATCCCCAGCTCATCAGATATCAACGTTTTGTCACGGCCCCTCGTGTCTCAAAGGGTGGTGTCGGGCAGAGATGCACAAGGATTGAATGTACCTGCAATGTAAAGCTGTCCGCGTCAGACGACTTGAACAGATGACGTTGCACGACATACTTTCCAAAGCTGGAAAGTGCCAAGAGGGGTGGAGGTTGAGTGCAGGGTCCCACACACGACTTTCACCCACGAGACCGGAAACCAAGCATCACCAGTCATTTTCTAAACCTAACCACTTGATTTTGTGCCTAAACATAACCAAAGTAATGTGCGCCTTGTGCGCCAGGATAAGACTGGCTTATGTTTAGGCGAGCCTTTGTGTATCGCCCAGAGACTTTAATGCTGTGTTCACATTACCGGTGACAGAGCATCAGGCTACAAGTCATTTTCAATGGAAGCCGGTGACATGAAGCCAGAAACTGTTGCCCGACACTTGTTGCTGTGTGACAGGCGTGATGTGCTACAAATCAAAGTTGAGCTGTCCTAAACTTTTTTTCAGCGCTTCAAGGGCGTGGTGACATGTCAACCAATCATATGTTTTTGTTTTGCCACTTCAGCTCACGCCTCCCCCCCCAATTCATGTTCCGTGTAAACAATGGAAGTAAACATATTCTTGCTGTTAGCCAGTTCCCCCGTTAACATCCGTCCTCTGGCCCGCTTCCAACGGATGTAAACAATAGCTAGTTCCACAACTGCTCTCACCTGACGATCCATGCGCGCTGTCTTCACACACAAGCCCATGATGACGTCAACCATGTCTGGCTGTTTTGTAGCTATGTTTGCGGTAGTTTGAACATAGCTTAAAGGGAAGGCTTAGCGCGTCGGCGGCGATGCCGAAGGGTACCTTGCACGATACGCGAGGGGCGCATGACAAAAAATCAGTATGTGACGACCTGGGATGAGAATGGGTTGCTGTACCATTAGTGAGCAGGTAGGTTGCTAGCTCAGTGTGTGTTGTTTCCTGTAGTGGTAACGATAGCAGAAGGGAGGAGAATGCTGCCTGAAATATGTGGCCAATGGCAGGTTTATAGCAACAGTCTACATCTTTCATGACAAAGGTGATTAGAAAACAGGTGCTGGGCATCGACTTCACTGTTCCACCAGACAACATGATTCCTCTTTTACAGTACTTTGTCATGTTTACAGTTTTGAGGTGAGGGGGGTCTCCAGAACCATGTTGTCTTGTCTAGGGTGGAATTTGAACATGCATGGTGTCCTCAGGTAGACGCCACACAGATCATAAAGTTACTTTATAGGAGTGTCACTGCATTTCACATGCCTTTTGTGCCACAAAGTACATTACGTGCATGAGGAATGAGACTCATCTGTCTCCGTCCGCCAGCTGCATTGGCTGAAGTAAAACCAATTGTCAACACACGGTGTGTAAACTTGTGCATTCATGCTTAGAAATGTCAACTACAGGTGTTTTTTTTTATAGCAACTTCGCTGGTTGTTTGATTGCTCTTTGGATTAGTTCTTCAACCAGATTTCTGCACTCACAGCTTTCTGCACACGCCCTGAGTGCAATCGTTGGAGGAAACATCTCAAACACGACCACGCCAAAGTGCAGTTTGGCTGTGGTACAACTTATCCGCAGAGCTGTAAAGACCAGAACAGATTACACAGTGAAGCAGCGATCGCTGTGTTGATTTACAGTCATGTGTACAGCACACCCACGCCATGCCGAGCAGCTGACAAAACAAAAGTGTGTTTTACGCACTGTGTGCAGTGACAACGGTCAGGGCTGGCACTTCAACCCCGGATGTTTACAGGCCTGTTTGGCATTATGAGTGATCGGCAGCAGTGCTGCGGGAGGTTTTTTTTTCTGGCACAGTTGCACCAGATAGGTGCCAGTATTTCAAACAAAAACACACCTACCATCTTCTCAATCTGGTCACAGTCTTTGGTGAATCACTTATTGTTCACTCTTTACTCTGAACTAGATCTTAAAGATGGAATGAGGCCTCAAATGCAAATTGGCTAAAGAGAAAAACCGGTAAGACAAAGTTGTTCTAATTTTGCATTGAGCAGTTAGGCAGTGAATCCAGAGTTCTGCAGGTTGATGATTGATAGTTGTTGGGTTTACAGTATTTGCTGATGTAATAACCTCTGTTGAAATGTGTTTGAAATGTGAGAACCAATGATCGCCCGACGCTGGAATGAAAACTTTACCTGGAAGGAAGTTCATCAGCCTAACAACACAACAATCAAGCACCATCACCTGCATCTCCCATCACAGTCTGGTGGAACACTGTGATTTTGTATTTTACCCATTAAACAGAACGACCGTTGCACATACGATCAATATACAGTATGATTGATTGTTTTCTGGGTTTTGTTATCATGCACTTTTCACTGTGCACTTAGCACTTCAGTTGGATAGTTTGTGGTTAGAGGGTCAGCCCACTCAAATTACAAAAAGACTTTTTTCCCCACTTACTTTTAGTGGCATCTAACCGTGTTCAAAGTGTTTTATTTGTGAAGGTTTTGAGATATTTGTCTCGGACATTTCGGCCTCCATCCCAATACTGTGGAAATGAGTTTAAACTTGTTTGTGGTGCTTTTAAAAATTTGAAAACATTCAATGGCAACACCAGAAGCGGTGCCTGGTTACTTATAATTCACTTATTTTTCTACATTTTCACCTACTTTCTACTGAAGAAATAGAAAGAAATTTGACATTAATCCTGAGTAATCCATTTTTGCTTTGGAGTTTATAAGTTTTGTTGTATTTGGGAGGCAGCAGAAGTTTTAGAGACAGTTTTATCTCAAAGCCTCTGCATGAAAAAGTCAACCGCTCGATACGACTCCCCAAAACACAGGGATTCATATCGGTGACTTTATTTGCATCAGATGATTTGTTAATCTCATCATTTTTACTTGCACAACATTTAACCAGCACTTCATATTTCTAAAACATGTATTTACTGTTTTTAATCTTCACAGAGACTCATTCATGCAAACTAATCCAGATGCTAGATACTAGTACAGATGATGATGATTAAGGCGGTGTAAAATAAAAGAGAAACATTTTCAATATGGAAGCTTAATAATCTCCAAAAAGAATCATTGACGTTTGATTGATTTTTAATTGACTTTTGTCCTTAAAATTCAGGATTCTTTTCAATGTCATGCTGTTTTTCCTCTGAATTTACAGTATAATTTACCAATTATTTATTCCTGAGTTTCAAAATTCTGATAACTCAAATATTGATTTCTTTTTTTTCTTTTGGCCCTATTGATCCTCCTTATTTTACTGCCCTTGTTAAGCCACTGAAAGCAAATTGTTGCACCTGAAAATGCTTTTTGGTTTGTCTTGTACAGTACGGTTGTATTATTATCCTGCACTTAATGTGAAAATATAAGCTTTTGTTCTAGAATGTTTTTTCTTTCTGAAACATTTTTTTTGAGAAAAATCACAGATTTAAGGGCTAAAAGAGTAGATTTTGGGCCCATGAATATTTTTTGTAGTTTTATTTTTTCATATATTTTATTTTTTAGATATATTCTCTACTGCGAAAACATTTTTTTTTTTTTTTTTTGGTGAAATGAGTTCCAACATTTGGTTCACAGAATGTGCCTTTAATTTCACATCTGTGTAGGTGGATGTCTCATTTTGGGATGGAACTCTTTGTTCTGGTGGAAGTATCTATACAGATGCAAATAAGGTTTTATCCTGACTTTAACACCATCCATCCATGTTCTTCATGTTCCCCTCTTTTTAAATCCCTCCATACATCCCTAAGCTATGATTTTTTAAAATCAAACATGTTGCCCAAAAGCTTTTTTTTACTGCCTCGAATGCTTTCAATGGAACCTGGAGCCTGTGGGCGGGGGTGTTTTTGTTCCCCCTCTCTACAGTTGTTGGATGTCTCTGGGGAGTCTGCTGGATTATGGAGGGGATTTCTGTTGGATTTCAGTGAAATAAAGAAGGTTTTTTTTCGAACCACTGAGCAGCTCTCCTGTTGCATCAACCAATCACAAAGCCTGCAGACCTGGTGTACCCTTAAGTGGTGTTTATATGCATTTTTAGACATCTCAGACTGTAAGCGGTGTGTAATGAAGTATTGCATCATTTAAGGGGAAAGAGAATGTGTAAGCCTTTTAAAACAGCGTTGGCCTACTTTGTTATCTAAAGGAGCAGCGTTACACAGCCTATGGGGGCTCTGTTGTCTGTGATGAGGTCTCTTAGAGGAGGCGGATGGTGCCACCGGCTGATGAAGATATGACACAAACTGTGTGATGCCACAAAGTGACTCATCTGTTAAAAGTATGATAAAAAGGCAGCAGAGGAAGTAAAAAAAAAAAAAATACTGCAAATTGATTTTGGTATTTTATCATAAAGTATTGGACAAAGTGACATTTTGACCTGAAATGAAGTTTAAGGGTTTGCCAAGTTATTACAATTCTTCCTGATGAGGACATGGATGTCTTGTCATGGCAATCCATCCAATAGCTGTTGAGACATCTAACTATAAAGCAAGGAATCTCTGTCTACGCCGTTTGCACCTGTGAAGAACAAGCGAACAGCGAGTCACTAAGCTCTGTGTCTGAATGCCGCGTGTGCTGTTGGCTATGAACACCGTAACATCATACTGACTGAAAGGGACATAGGAAGGCACCCCACTCAGTTAAACTGCAACAGCAAGAGGGGTGGAGGTCGGGGTTGAGTGGACACACCAGACTTTCACCCAGGAGACGGGAGTTTGCGTCCTGTTTGAAACCAAGTGTCCCCAGTCATTTCCTAAACCTAAGCAAGTAGGTTTTGTGCCTAAACTAAACCAAAGTAACGTAGACCTTGTGCGTCAGGATAAGACCCGTGGGGCGCGAGCCTTTGCGCGTTGTCCAGAGATGGTAAAGGGAAGGCTGAGTGCGTTGACCACGGACGCCAAAGGGCCCGTTGTGCGTCAGGGAAGGCTTAGCGTGTTGCCAAAGGGTACCTTGCGCATCTGGATAAGATGCAAGGGGAGCATGACCAAACGTTGGTATGTGACGACCTGGGATGAAAACGGGTTGGTCTGAGAGAGAAGAACCAGCGCACACAGGCCAAAAAACGGCAGAGGCATTATTTCCTTGCATTATTTAAAAATTCTTACCAAAACTTGTTTGTGCAGAAACAGTCCAGGAAAAACATGATCGGGAACAATTTGAGAGAAAATAAACAGCGGTCTCACCAATGTGGTCTCACTCCACTTTAAGGGCATTTCACGTGTCTTTAAGATTTTCGTGTGACATTGAACATTGACCGCACTGAATGAGATTTTAACCATTGACATAAATAAATAAAGATGGCCGCCGCGTCTCCACTTCCTCCCACTATACAAAATGAAGCCAAAATATCCCGAATTCGAGCGCTGCCATCTTGCGCTGGTGACGTCATTTGGAGCCAGAGTCTGTGCAGAAGTGATCGGGTGATGGAGCCGCGGTCTCGAGTTCCCGCCCACACACATGCTCGACTCAATCACGAGCAGGGCTCAGCTGTCAATCATGAGGTTTCAGCCCCTTTTTTATAGCATCGAATAACTAATTAAAACCAAACTGATCAGAAAAATGAACACTTGAACAAACATCAGCGTGATAAGAACTACCTAAAATAACATATATTAATTTATAATATAATTATATATATAAGTAAATGAAGACGTTAGGTCTCACAGGACACACAAACACTGGTCACATGGGTGAAATCCCTGTTTGTTTGACCCCAGCCTCCTCCATGTCACCTCACCTGACACATTTTCTGTGAGACATTCTCGCCTGAAATGGCGTGAAAAGTAAAATATGCATTGTTACAACATGCATGGTGACTTAAGACATTAGCGTGCTACTCATATGACATTTGTGGAGACCAGCCTGGTGTCACTGACCAAAGTATGGCCTTTCAAGTGTTCACTCTGTAAGATCTAAGTTATGAGACACGTCATGCAGACCTGAAGGCTGTTTTGATGCCGTCTAACATTCCTCATTAATGCTGCATCAGTATTTGGGAACATCGTGTTCTGAACCGCAGTAGCGAGACAGATTCCTGCACTGAGCTGAAATAACTGGTTAAAAGTGCATGTCTGGACTTGCTGAGCCTTACATAAGAGCTGGATGTAATCTCCTCAGACATGACTGGGGCTCACAATTACAAGTTCATGAGATAGAAGGAGGCCAGACGCTGGCTCGACTCCAAGCTTTCCTGATGACACACCGCAGCAACAACAGGGCTTGAAGATCTGAAGACGTGCTGCTGGGCATTTTCTCATTACACACACATGTACTTTATAGGCCTAATGTGGTAAAACATCTCTGCAAAGGCACATTCAGTCAGTTGTGTGTAACGTCTTTATATTTAACCTAACCCAAGCAAACATCACTATTTATATCATGCAAATTCTCAAACCGTTACAGGGCCTTTATTTACCTCAACCACAGACAGAACCAGGCCTTCATGTACAATTTTATATTTCATCCACCTACCTGCATACCATCTTCCTCCATCTTTAGCTGTTTGTCTTGATACATTTCATATACATTCCCACAGCTTTATTCCCATCTGTACATCAACAGGTCACATGTCACGACTGGGTGAGGACTGTATTGTGTCTCATCAGTGTGTCATTCAGAAGAACGCTGTGTCCCAGACAGGATGATGACTATCTGGCTCTGAAGACATTCAGGCTCTATTTGAGGAGGAAGATGTCACACTCTTTATTTTGATTACTCTGGTAGTCAGGCCTCAATAACAGACTCACCCCTTGGCTTTAGTGATACGTTATGTAATTCTTATGTTTGTTTTCATGATGTGATCTCATCTTTTTTACCACTTAAGTTCTCTGGTATATGGGCTCAGTAAGTTCTGTTCTGTTTTAAAAAAAAAAATCTTTTCTTACTTTTATTTATTTGTTTAGAAAATTATCTCAATTGTTCGCAGGAATCATAACAAGATATGTTTAACTTCTGCTTTGGTACAGCCCACAGGGCTTTCCTAAGCATTTTCTTATATTTGCATGATCTGAACATTTTCCTGGCAAGCCTGTATCACTGGGTTTTGCCTGTGGCAGCTCTGTGTTGTCCCTCCTTTCACTTTCATCCTGCCTTTCACTTCTCTTTTCTCTATCAGTCTGTTTTATTCATTCTGGTATGTACTATGCTTTCTCCCCTTATCCTTCACGTACTCTAACCTTAACATTTATTTTGCAGGGAAATAATGCTATCATCATTCCAGGGCTTTCAGAGTTTATACCAAACCGTTTTTCATCTGTGTTGATGGCACATTCAGTTTCATTTTGCATGTAAGTCCATACTTTAAAATACTGTTGGCAATGGTGGTGCGAATCTTTCATGACATAACAGCATATAATATTGTAAAATGTTATAAATGTAGGACAAAAGAGCACTTTAAAGCAAAAGTTGTTATCCATCCAACCATGCATCTATGACCCTTATCCATGAGGGTCCCTGAGGGCTGGAGACAAGGCTGGGTGCACCTTGGGCGTACCTAATGTAGAAGATGTAGAAGTTACTAATATCAAGAAAAAGGTTGTGGGGAAAATGGCAAAGCTTTTCACCATTTATGACTAAATGGCTTTCAATATTCAGGCCACAGACGGAGTAAAACTTTATAAACCACTATAGCAACAAAACAATGCAGATTTTTAAAAAAGCCTATCTGTTAAAGAAAGAGATAAAATAATTCCTGGATCCGCCCCTTTATCCAGATCTGCGCTAAAGTTTAATTGGTTCTTCCTTGGCCCATCCTTCCACCAAGTTTCGTGGAAATCCATTCAGTAGTTTTTGTGTAATCCTGGTGACAAACAGACAAACAAACAAACGGACACGGTTGGAAACATAACCTCCTGGTGGAGGTAATAACAATAACAGATTAGACAAACAAATTAAAATAATATCTCAGTCTGCCAAACCTTTTCCTTTAAACTGTGCCCCATTTCTATGACAGTACTTGATTTAATAGTTTGCGCCTGATTCTACCTCCGTGTGAAAGTGGATGAACACACAAACACTGAGCCCATACTCTGTACTCAGTAACTTCCACCAGAATGATTAAATGAAAAAAGCGAGACACGTCTCCTTCCTGAGGTTTTACTTGGAAAAATATACTTTTACATCTAATGCATTTCAGAACTTCCTGACGTTACGTTCTCGCACACAGTTCAGACCATACCACCTCCTTATCACCTCAAAACATCCGTTAAACTTCGTCAGTTAAACTTCAAACTACTTGCAGGTTGCCACAGAGTCTGTTTTCTCAGTCTGCGCCCCCTCACTCTGTCTCAGGCTGTGTGTGTGGCATGTGGTTTGGATTCCTGCCCAAAGGACTATTCACTGTGGGAGAACAAGGCCCCCCAGTGTGCTCTGTTTTCCACATTCCTCGGCCCTGACATCAGCCCGGCTGCAGGAAGGACGCTGCCTCAATAGCCAAACGGCTATGTGCGGGAAGAGCCCCCCCCCCCCCTTGACCTGGCAGTCTGGCTGGCGGACCCTGGCAGGGTGGGGGGCCCCCGCCATCTCTCACCAGCGCAAGCCACAACAATGCAATCAAAGGGATGCTTTACATACCACATGTTGTTTTGCGGCATAAATTAGATAGAGATGCCCAGCGATCGTTAAGATGGATTATCCCCCCATAGACGGGCCATATGGAAATTTAGGTCACATGCTGAATGTAAATATTTTGCTTTGCAAAATTGCAGCATGAAGGCGACTGAAGACTGATGGCTTGTTTAGTTTTGGTTCGAAGCCTGTCTGTAGCCGTAGTAAAGCACATAAATACATGTAGAAGTTTTAGCAGAACATGTTTTAGTAGTTTTCTCTTAATATAAAGCTGTGCATCGAGGTCTTACTTGTTTCCACCTTTGGTTTGACTGAACTATTACTACTACTACTAGTTATCTAATAGCCTCTAATACACAGGACTGTTCAGGGTGGTATAAATTCATCAAAAACTCTTCACTGAGCACAATGTTTACCTTTCTGATGCTGAACTGCAGCATTCTCACGATGACAGTGCTCACATGCTCATGTTTCGCAAGTACCATGTTCACCATCTTAGTTTTGCAGGAACATGGTCATAATCCATTACACCAGCGAACCGATGATGACTGACCGACACGCAAAGGCTCGCGCCCCACGCGTCTTGTCCTGATGCACAAGGTCTACGTTCCTTTGGCTAAATTTAGGCACAAATCACCGGTGACGGTTAAGTGTTCAGTGGACCCGTGAATTCAAACGTGTTTTGGAGGATTTATGAAAAGCATCATATTTTCAAGGTTTCAGTCGTGTGCCCTGTCGTGCAGGGTGTTCCTTTTGGCCACAACGTCCAAGAAAATCATCAGTTTGTTGTCTTGATATTATTACATGTTTATGTTCACATAACTGTTTTTATTACGAGTACTCTGTCAAAGTTTTACACTTGCTAGAAGCCCAAGGGCAAAACAGTAGGTGGTAAAAAAAAGAAAGAAAAAAAAGCAGGGACCCTTTCCATGAACTCCCACAACAGCCCTGATGTTTTACCCGTGCTCAGTGAGGACGATGGCTGTGTGAGAGCAGAGGTAGTTGCGTGCATCACCACGTATGAACTATAGCTACTAATTATAAGTAGAAAACTTGTTTTTTTTTGCCTTATAAGGCAAATTGTGTGGAAGTTTTCCGACACAGAAAGAACAGAAAGAATGACCTCCAGTTCAGCACTGCCAAGTGTGGAGAAGGACTGGTTGGGAAAGAGAGTGAAATAATCTTAACTCACTGAACTAAAAATAAGTCTTAGTCCAAATGCGATATGAATCCTTACATGGTGACATTCTGCAGAACTCTTTTTCACCACAAATAATGTCACTTCTTCAAGTTAGAGATAATTTATGGTACCTGAACTTGAGTAGACTGTTTTCAGTTCTCATTCTGCTTCTTATATATATGTTTTGTTTGGACGTAAAGCTGGTGGCTCCTTCGGTTTCTTGCCTGTTGTGAACTTTATCCTGGATTTTTTCCACATGCAGTCATTCAATGAGGTATTCAGGCTCATGGCCGTGCATTCACCTCCAGATGCAGCCTTGTGTCGGGTTTCCCGTTAGCAGAAGGCAAGACCAAGTGTATGTGTGTGTGTGTGTGTGTGCCTGTGTGGGAGGGCGAGTGGGTTTGTTATGGGGTGGGGGTGGGGGGTTAAGAGCTGAAGAGAGGAGGCGTGGAAGCGTGGGAGGAGGAGACATCAAAGACAAGGGGAAATCGGATCCCCTCGTTCGGACAAAGCAGGCTGTGGGGTTCAGAGACAAAGGAAACGCGATCCACCGCGTGACCGTGAACGCCACGCATGCCTCCCCTGTCTGGCTCCATTCAGCTTTTCCCTCATTCAACTTTATCATGCCCCAGTGCCACAACAAGCACTGCGACCCAACTGAAACTGTCCTCTTAATTTTAAACAGTAGGTTGCGGTTTGTTTTCAGAATGTTTTGTAAGTTTCAGTCTGACGTTCTTTTGTGTGGTTACGTTTGTCTAGGAAGTTTGGGCCAAGAGTTATGTTTTTAGTTATTTGTGTTTTTTGTTTTTAGTTGTTTGCAAGAAACCACCCTTTCTTTGTCACCAAATCTGCCCTTTTAAAAAATAAAAAATGGGAAGACAGACTGCATCTGTAAACTATATACACTGGATTTTTTACTTGTGTTAAAAGTTCTGTTTATGTACACATTGATAAAATGAGAGAGAAATAATGGAGATAATGTGGAATCAGACTTGATGCTGATTCTTATGATTCGGATGAACAGTTGTAATTATTGTCTGTGCAGCTCAGAAAGCCCTCATAACCGAGGTAATAACATGAGTTTGAGGACTCAAATCTGTCATTAAGACAAAAGCATTTGACGATAATAATTTGTCTCATGTACAATACATGAGAGACAATATGGGCAATATTGTACTTTTTCAAATAAAGTATTGCATTCAATTATTATTTAAAAATGTAAAATAGTAAGATAGAAATTTGAAAGGGAGCATTCAACAATCCTTCAGAGTTGTTTCTACTCAGTACTTTGATAAGAAAGATGTGTGTTTTGAGCAAAATCTCTCACTTTTCACTTCCATCCATCCATTTTCCTCCGCTTATCCGGGGTCGGACAGGCTAAGCAGGATATTCCAGATGTCCATCTCCCCAGCAACACTTTCCAGCTCCTCCTGGGGGATCCCTAGGCGTTCCCAGACCAGATGAGATATATAATCCCTCCAGCGAGTTCTGGGTCTACAGCGGGATCTCCTCCCAGTTGGACGTGCCTGGAAGACCTCTAAAGGGAGGCGTCCAGGAGGCATCCTGGTCAGATGACCGAACCACCTCAGCCGGCTCCTTTTGACACAAAGGAGCAGCGGTTCTACTCCGAGCTCCGTCCAGATGTCGGAGCTGCTCACCCTATCTTTAATGCTGAGCCCAGCCAACCTACAAAGGAAACTCATTTCGGCCGCTTGTATCCACGATCTCATTATTTTGGTCACTCTCAAAGCTCATGGCCATAGTTGAGGGTTGGAACGTAGACCGACTGGTAAATCGAGAGCTTTGCCTTCCGGCTCAGCTCCCTCTTCACCACAACGGTCCGGTACAATGCCTGGATTACTGCTGATGCTGCACCAAACCGCCTGTCCATCTCACGCTCCTGTGAACAAGACCCCGAAACTCCTTCACTTGAGGCAGCTCCCAACTTGGAGGGAGCAATCCACCGTTCCATCTCTTTATTTACTGGAGTAAAAGTAGCAATACTGCATTGTAAAAATACTCTGTTACAATTAAATTATTGAAACTTTACAAAGTACAAAAGTATTAGCATCAAAATTTACTTAAAGTATCAAAAGTAAAATAACTCAGGATGCAGAATGGCCCATCAGAATATTGTATATTATATATTATATATAACAGAATTACAATTATTGATGCATTAATGTGTACATCACTTTAATGTTGTAGCTGGTAAAGATGTAGCTAAATACATCCTAATTCATTACTTCATAATATTTTGCATTAATAATATGAATCTGCATGTTAGCTAGCTTGACTGTGTTGTGTTGTTGAAGACATTTAGTGGAGTGAAAAGTGCAATAGTTTGACTCTGAGCTGCAGTGGAGTGACATGAAAATGTAAATATTCAAGTACAAGTAACCACGATCTCATGTGCATCTCTGGAGGCAGCATTTTTAACCACCCTGCTCGGTTCACCGCCACATTTATGAACACATTTATTGTCAATTGGCCTCAAAACTACAGCTAACATGTCTTAGTACACCTGTCAGGAAAACACACAGCTCATGTTGGTGAAAACTACAGCAGTTTTTAACGGACGTCTGTTGACGCCGAAAAGACAATTACACCTTTGTTTGGATTATAACATCAACATGTTTTTGTGCTCTGTGCTGGTTGTCCATTAAATCCATGTCACATGAGTAATTTGAAACAGTTCCCACTTGCTTCCAGCTGCTTCCACCAATCTGGGAAATTGGGAAATTGACAAAACAGTCGGTCCCACCATTTTAAATAATGGTGAAATTTCACAGTGAGATCTATTCATTTTAATGGAGGATCTCGTCATGAATTACACAAATTTGAGCGGTTGACCAGCAGTAACCACTTTGACCTTGGATTGAACAGTGCCGGAGAGTCCAAACTGGAGGGAGTTATCGTCAGTGGTGGAAATGGAGGGAACGATCGAGTGCTGCCATCTTGCGCTGGTAACGTCATCGAGTCAGTGCAGTAGTGATCGGATGAGTTTTTATTTTGCTATTCTGACACATAAAGCTGCAACCACAGTCTATAGGCTTATGTTTACATTGTATAAGCAAAGCTAATTTATTTTCTACAATTTCTTATTCAGGTTAATATTAAAGGTGCCAAATACTGTCGTCCGACCTGCCAATCCAAAGTGCCAGTATTTGACGACCGGGAAATGATACTCATCAATTAAGCATCTTACACATTGCACCTTTAATATTCACTCTAGAAAATATTCTATTCCATAAATATTGTTTTCATACCTCATTCTGGAGTGCAGATTGTAGTGGGAGCACTGGGTGTCGGGTGTGAACATTGACTGTATATAAAGATGGACGACATGAGAGCTCCCCAAAAGTGAAGTCAAAACATCTGGATGGCCCCCTGGTGGCTGGCTGCAGTATAGCTCATAAACCCCTCCCCCTCCATGT
>JBBPCS010001641.1:0-14193 GCA_037974645.1 Hollardia meadi
TGTGTGTGAGAGAGAGAGAGAGAGAGAGAGAGAGAGAGAGAGAGAGAGAGAGAGAGAGAGAGAGAGACACACATATTTGTGTATGTGAGTGCACGTTTGCATGTGCATGTGTGTGTGTGTGTGTGTTGGGATATGGGGCTTTGCAGCTGTTGGGGTTCTCCTCCTAACTGCCCATTGTTCCCTCTCTCTCTGTCCCAGTTTATGGGCCTTCCCCTTTTCTCAGCGCACACCGCAACTAAATTTATGCCCTTGGACACAAGCCATTCTCAGGGTATAAATTGGGCTGGGTGATTCCTGTCAGAGTTGTGTTGCCAAGCGCCTGCAGCTTTTACATTCCAGAGAGTCACGTTATTGTCATACGTAGCTATTCGCTCATATTTTACTATTGACCATTTCCATAAAACAATGAGTTAGTTTGTTGCCCAAAAGCTTATCCTTGTCACTCAAACTCTTTCATAAGAGAGTCATTAAGTCAGATTTATCCTTCTATGCACAAACATGTAATTAAATGATTAATATGAAAACAAACAATACGTTGCAGTGCTTTGCTGCATGTGTGTGATTATAGCCCATACAACCTCCACATAATAAAAAACTATAATAAAAGGCCAATATAAGTGACCTGATTGGTGTAAACATGAGCATACAGTATCTGGCTCTGGTGCGAGCAAACATCATATCCTCTTGTCAGGAAACCATATAGGCTCTTATCTCCTTCGATATAAACCTGCTTGAGATAGCAGGGATATCATACTAAGACACAATTTGCTTGTGTCGATGGAAACATCGGTGAGAGTTTGTATAAAGATTCAGAGCAAAAATAAATATGAAATAAGGCCTTCTTAGTTGCAGCTTCTGGAATAAAGTGTTCCTCCGAAGTACACAAACGGTGACTCATGGAAGCTAAATTGAGCGTCTAAGTCAGGAAAATGACATTTCATCCATCCTTTGTGTGGTCACTCCACCATTTTAACTGACTCTTTGCCTTAAACTGTTTTCAACAGAAGCTGTAAATATAGTGGAAACCAAAGCAAAGCACACACCAATCAAACATTTTAGGGTAAATGATGCCAAGAAGGACATCTCACTAGACATTGTGCTCAGGATAAGATAAATATAATGGAACTGGCCTGCAAATGACATCATTTTCATTACTGATTATTCTGTCATATTTTCGTTTTGGCAGGTCACCAGTTCATACGTAATGTTAACTGTATGTTAAGGGCTACTTTCCCAATTTTCACAGGGAAAACATTTCCTAAATATATATTTTTATTTACCATCATATTATTATTATACATTCATTTTCTTGACTAATCAATTAAATGCTAAGCTATTAGCTGTAAGAAAACTCCAAGCCCATAACAATTTCTGGGAGCCCAAGGTGACATCGTTAAATTAATTTAGTTTTTTTTTGTCAGATCAAGTCAAAAAAAACAAACCCACAGAGATATTCATTTTACTGTGACATAAAACAGAAAAAGCAGCAAATATTTGGGATTTGTGTCTGAAAAAACTATTTTTTATCAGTTATCAAGACAGTTGGCAATCAATGACCAACTAGTCAATCAATTGTCTACACAATTATGAATTGATTTTAAAGGGTTAAACACTATTAGTCATGTTACATCCATTCCAGTGAAAAGAGAAAAACACTGAGGATCTCACACAGAATCTGTTCTGTGTGAGCAAACTTACACAACTCGCTGCACCGACTTAACCCTGATTCAGTAAACCACATGAACAAGGGTCGAGATTACAGAATTCACACAGATAGGATCTCCTCCAGTACTGATCAGCAGTCAGATCAGATCAGATTTCTCCTTTTTCTGAGACACACACACACAACCACACACACGCACACACACAGACGCACGCACGCACGCACGCACGCACACACACACACACACACACGCAGTCTTAAGAGTCTGTACCATGTCATTATCAACAGACAACCTCTGACATGTTTATCATGACAAGAGGTCAGACTGCTTGTCTCTTGCTACTGTTCTCTAAACGTTCCTTTCTCTGATTACATTCATCATGTGATCAGGCTTAAAATGTGTCATTTCACAAGTTTATCTTCATGTTCATACTGTCTGTGTGTGTGTGTGTGTGTGTGTTGCTACTATCACTTGCAAGTGTAAACTTCGTTTCAAGATAGCGCTCAGTGTCTCCAAAACAAACCCCATTCATTTGAGGTGAGTTGCACTGATGAAATATTTACCTTACTATATGATTTCTTTTTGCCATTTGTGCTTCAACCTCAAATCCACATTTAAAATATTTTCTTTTCTTTTGCTGGCATTTTTGTGGCAATAGCTCTTCAATCTATTTAGCTTACATAACGGCTCCTCAAAATGTTTCCATTTGTGCAGGCAGGCCCACAAAAATGGCAAAGAATCTACCATTTACCAAATAAAAGTATTGCCTACTGTAAATTTAGACTTTACAGGTAATCTTTTAATACAAATAAATAGGCAAATGAGTATGTATGAGAAACTATTTACATATATACAGTATATTTACATATGTATCCTAAATTAGAGATAAATTACCATTTTTTGTAATTGTTGATGTTCAGTTCTGATATGGGGTTTGCAGCTATAATCCCTAGCTCGTCTTTCTGTCTGATGCCATTCTTTTCTGAAGATCTGATGAAATCTTTCAGATGTTCTTGGGTGGTACAGAGGAATGAAACTGATGTCAACTCAAAACAAGGGGGATCATTTGGAAATCAGTGGCCAGTACCGCAATGTTACTGTAAATTACAATATTATTTTACCCTCTCACCATCATTTGGAAAATATGACTCTACGCTCAATATAAGACCAAGAGAGAAGTGCCTGTGGTTTATAGACGATGGCCTCCTCTGAGCCTGGCAGGAATAGATATTTTTGATGATTTCAACACAGGATCACACATAAATAGTTATGTTCTTAAAAGTCTTTTTTTTTTAATCTGAAGTGAAAGCTAAATGACAGGTTAGAGGGATGTGTTTGTCTCCAGCTCCACTGAGGTTTTCTTTTCTGCTTAACATCTGTTTTACACGATCGGCATGACTGCTGGTGTGAAAAGCAACTGTTTGCCTCTAGAAAACATCCAAGGATGAGTGAAGTCAACAAGTCAGTGTGTGTGTGTGTGTGTGTGGGTGTGGGTGTGGACATGGAATCAGCATCTCAAACTGGTTCCAGATCATAAATTCTGATTATATTATATAGTTATATAGTTCTGTGGCTTCATGGAAAGCAACGCTGCTCTATCACTTAGATTGAAATAATTCAGCTTTTTCTCTCATGCCACCATGAGGTTGACTGTTGGTTTTGAATGAAATATCTTGACAAGTCCTGGATGGACTGCTGTGAAATGTGCTACAGATATTCATGAGAATAAATTATGACATTGGGGATTCTCTGACTTTTCATCTGGCACTGTCATCAGGTCAAAATTGCAATCTGCCCATGTGGGTTATGACAAAACACCTGGAAATGGTGCTAACTTAGCAAATAGTAGCATGCTAACAAGCTAATCTAACATGATAAATATTACTTGCTAATCATTCGCGTGTTAGCACTGTAATTGTGTGTATGTTAGCATGCTCATGTTAGCATTTAGGTCAAAGCACTGCTGTGTCTTTGAGCACACCCCTATAGAGCTGCCAGCAGGGCTGTAGACTATAGTCTCATCTTTTATTAAAGTAAAATGGGAGAAAAGTATTCTTCTATTGTTGGCTGTAGGTCCAGCACCAGACAACAGCCAGAACCACATTTACATACAAGCTGTGACATTGTGCTGACTGTGTGAAAATGTCACAAGTCAGATAGAAGCAGCTGTAGGCAGCCAGCTCACTAAAGGTCCCTGAATACTCAATGGCCATCATGAGGTCTTGACCTTCCAGTAAATGTGTCAGTGATAAACAGTTAGTGTGAGTGACACTACTGTTTCCCCATCCAGTCCAGAGTTATTGGAAGCCTCTTGCAGTTTAGTTAATAAGTGACAACAGCTAGGATCGTCTGGTGACCACAGAATGTAAACCATATAATCTTTTTAGACGCAGAATAGTTTGAGGTAACATTTTATCAGAGCTTTTTTCGGACTGACGCTCTGATTGTACAAAGTGTAACAAAAGACCAAGATGTTCTTTTTTATGAAATGAAGATAAGGTCAGTCATGTGTGACATCCAGGGGGCCAAAAAAATGTTTTGCCTCTGGAAATATGATCTCTACAACACAAAGAGGTTACATTCCAGGAATGCTGTAGATATCATATCAAAGAGTAACAATTCTACACCACAAAAAAATCTTTTTCCAAACAACTCCTAAGTGCAAAACATCTACATGTATTTTCTGGGAAACGTCCAGCTGCAACAATGACAGTAAGATGAGTAATCGTTAAACCCTGATGGATGTGACCTTGCTGGTCATTGCTCATACAGTCAGTACGGAGAGAGGAGTTATTTGTTCGTAAATACGGCTGATAAGATCAGTTTGCTGCTGCTGTTGTTGTGCAGGACCAGGTACGCTTTTCAGACAAGGCCAGGCACATACCTGGAGGCTGGAATTTTATCAGAGGCATATTTACTACGATTTCATGTCAACCCACAATGACAGATAGGCCAGGAATTCCTCTGATCACTAAGCTGAAGCTAAGTGGAAACTTTTTTTCAATGCTTAGAAAACCATTATATGTGCTACAATGGTCACAGAAATTTAAAGAATGAATTTGGGAATGTGTGGTCTATTACCTGGATTTCAGACATTTTTAAGACTTTCATTTTCACTGAATGTTCTGCAGCTCTTTCTGAGCTCGTGTCTTAAGTCAATCCAAACTGACAAAACGGCTTTCTCCACTAAAATACCTTTTATTGCCTAAGTGGTTTATGATGAATAGTATAACATTAAAAAAAACAACAACAAAAAACTAAACTAAAACTATCCTTATACTGTTTACAATGAATGATCGGATTTGCTAGAAATTAAGCAGAAACAAAAGCTCCATTAAACACTTCAATGTTCCAAACATCTTCTGATATTATACTAGGCATGCAAGATATTTTATTTCACAAAGATGTCAAGTGTTGTGTAATACAAGGTACATGAGACTGAAAAAAACAGCCTGTATGCATCAAGTATCTCAGGAGAACTGAAATGAGACCAACTTCCAAATCGAAGAACAGAACTCCCTTCCAAACAAGTACAGACCATGGTTGTTATTTGGGTGCCCAACACTTCCACAAAGTGCAGCAGACTTGACTACAAACATGAAGGGAGTGTTTTCTAGGGTGGCTTAAGGGTGACATCTAGTGCCCAAAACCAGGAATAACAGGTAACTTTTTAAAGTGTAATTTCAACAGATTTACAGCAATTTTAATCACATACTGTATATAAAGCAAAGTCACTGTATTAACACAACACAAACACATTATACATTTGTATAATACAAGACAGATACTAACCAAGTACACTACCACAGTCAGATGTCACCGTTATTTTAGCTCATTAAATTAAAACAAACAGGAAGCAAAGCCAATAAACTACACACCGTGTTCAATCTGTCTCAACAGGCTTATGTCATTTTTTTTTTTTTAGTTTTGGCTTTCATCCCTATTGATTGCGATAAACATTTTATTCACCAACTTCATTGCAAAGACTGAGAGACACAGGTACTCGAACAAGAGCAGTCAGGCAGGTTGAAACAATTTTACCTAGGTGTCTAAACATGTTCGGAAGTAAAGGGAAGGTAAAGCCAAACTAGGAGCAAACCTGTCTAATCCAGTTATGTCCAGTACATGTTGTACATCTGTGTCTAGTGATATCCCTGTCCTTGGAAGAGAGCTGGTGAGGATGATAGCCAAAACTGTGAAAATATGGCCCAGTCTACAAAACACCTGAATTTTCCTTTAAAAGGTCCAGTGTGTAGGATTTATTGGCATCTAGAAGTGTGGTCGCAGATTGAAAGAAACTCAACACCCCTCGTCTCAACCTACATTATGGTGGCCAGTAAAACTGCCTCTCTAAAACCAGAGTTTGGCTTTTCTGTTCTGAGCTACTGTAGAAACATGGCAGTGCAACGTGGCAGACTCTGAAAAAAAGCTCATTCTAAAAGGTAATCATACACTAATAAAAACATAATTATATTCCATTTCTGCCCCTAAATCCTACACACTGGACCTCTAACTTTGGAAAATAGTCCACAGGGTTTTAGAGTTCTTAAAAAGGTATACTATGCAGGATTTCCCTAAAAAATAATGTATAGACTTTTTTTTCAACATGTTTTTAAGAAGCAGCATTTAGCAGCTAATTCGAAGAAAAACTTAGGGAGACGGCGCAAGGTCCAGGAGCTCCTTACACTCCAAACAGAGGATCAACCGGCATACATAAGGGACGGTAAATGATGGTTATTGCCATGTTATTCCATTGTTTAGAAAGCGCTGCTTGACACATTTGTAAAACAGGAACAAAAAAACAAAACAAAAGCGGCATAAAGAAGAATTTTTGTTGCAGCAGTATTGCACAATCTCTGTGTAAGAAGGGTTTCTGTCTGTACCATTTAACCGGGTGAGGGGCCAACTTTGAATGGTGCGTTTACAAACAGCTACCAACAAATCCTGCATAGTATAACTTTAAGTTGAAAACTTTGTGGCGATGCCATTATAAACTCTACATATGCTATAGTTTTAAGTCTGCTGACAGACCATTGAAAACAAAACAAATATCATAATATTGCAAATTATATCAACATACAGGAAAAAAAGCCTGTCTGAGTTTCTGTGAATTTTCTCGGCTGACATAAACTGTTTAAATAAGAAAAAGATTCCTTGTTGCGGGCAGGTTTAATCCTCACTCAACATTTTGCCTGAGAATTCTTTTCTCCTCCTCCACGAAATTCTTGTCAGAGGTAGCTTGTCCCATGTCCCTCTTCCTCTTCTCCTTCTGCTGGAACGTCTCCACTCGACGTTTCTTGGCAGACGCTTCTCCCTTGCTTGACTCCTCATCTGATCACCAGAGGAGTGGTAAACGGGGGTGGAGGGAAAATGGAAAATAATGATTTTTTTTTTTTAAATTACTCATCAGCACAAGACAATAAGCTCTATTTATCTGCAGGTGAGAAGTGAAAAGTGTTTTTAGCCTGTTCTTTTTAGGTGATTTGGCTCCTAAAATCCATTTTCCACAGAGATGTGTGAAGTGATGCAGCTGTGTTTTGCATCTTTGGGTACCAAAGACATTTAGTTTAGTTTATGTACACTCAATGCACTTCTTTCTCGTGAGCAGCGCACAGGTCATTTTCTGTGGCTTTAGTTGGTAAAGGGTGCAGACCTCTCCATAATCACATAAATCCTTATTTATGTAGCATGTTGAGTTTTTACTTCAAATGCACCTCGACATTTTATGGGATTGGGACATCAGTAGTACTCACTGAGCAGGTGTGCTTTACCCATGTCCGAGTCAACACCTAACTGTTTAAATAGGTGAACCATCTGGCAACTACGGCGAGTACTCTAAACATAACATAACATACATGAACATACTCAAAAACACCACAGAGTAAGTTGGTAAAGTGTAATAATAAAACTTTCAAAGATCTGGTACAATAATATGGGGAGAAAGAAACCAGTGGCAGTAACCATTTCATCAGCATTACATACAGACAAGAGAGTAAACCACCGTCTTTGCATTGCAGGACTAACCTGAGTCAGAGGGTTGCTCCTCTGTGGGTAAGAACAGGGCTTTTCCAGTGTACGGCTTTGGTGCATCTTCCCCGTTGTCCTCATACACATTGGACCACTTTATAGCCATGTCCATGCCTGGGGGAGGTCCCTTCTTTTTCTCTGGCTCTGCGGTGTAGCTCTCAGGAGGGGGTACAGCGTTCGTCTTCCATGGCTTAAACTCTCTGGCAGGCTTCAAGTAACAGAGAAAAACAGGATGTGAAAAACTGACTTGGAGAAGGTATCAAAGGTTCACAAAAGATGCTAAACCACACATCTAAAGCCTCCACAACCTTGTAGGTACCCCCTTGTAGTCACAGGCAGAATGGAAATAATCCTGAAACATGCAGCATTGCTGATTTTACCGAAATGGTTCAACTCCATCCCCTACACAAAGAGTAGTAAGACATAGATAACAACACCTAGCCAGTAATAAATAAGACACATTAGTCACAGCTAGTCTGCCTAAAAGATGGCAACAACGTTCTGACTCTGCTTATCTGCCAAATACTGCTCAAGATTAATTGATTAATCAGTCAATCGAGTGACATTACTTGTACTACTATTTATGACAAATAATTGATCACTGACGTCACGTCATAAGCCAAAGTTGCTAGTTTTAGCTACTCAAATGTGGAGATTATAAATTCAAAAATGTGCTATTTGGATTTATATCCAGCATGCAATCTGCAAAATAACTAGTAATTACAGCAAATAAATTTAGTGGGGTAAAAAGAACAATATTTGCCTCCAAAATGTGGTGGAGCGGAACGGAAGTATAAAGTCGTACAATTAAATATAAAGTAAAGAGGTTAGGGTTACTTAGTTAATACAAGTACCTCAAAATTATACTTAAGTACAGAACTTGAGTAAAGATACTTAGCTAATTACATTCCATCACTGGTGATTTTCATTCTTACTGCAAATGTTAATCTGTTAAAAAAACATTGAATATTGGTCATCTTGGTTACTAATAATCGGTCTGACACTGAAAAAGACATTTTGGTCGATCAATAATTTTAAAGGGACAGTTCATCCCCAAATCAAAAATACTAAGTTTCTTCTCAACTGAAGTGCTATTTATCTATCTAGATTGTTTTGGTGTGAGTTGTCAGGTTTGGGAGATATCTGCTGTAGAGATGTCTGCCTTAGCTTGTGGTGCTCAAAGCAGCAATGTCTATTTTCAGAACTCATGGCCCAGTTACTCAAGATAATCCACAGACCTGGTTGTGAGCAGTTACATCTTGGAACTAATTTCTTCCTTTATCACCACCACGTAGAAGAAAGCAAGCATCTACTCGTGGATGAGAGGCTAGCTAACGTTAATGTTTACATCCCGCCCTGTCACGAGAAGTAGATGCAGCCAGGTTTCCTTCTGTGCTGTGTTACACTGTAGTTCACATGAAAGAAAATAGTTCCTAGTTGAAACCGCATACAACAAGGTCTGCAGATTATTTTGAGTAACCGGGTCATGATTTCTGGAAAGAGACACTGCTGTTGAGTTTTTCAAATGTATTTTTTTGACGCTTTGAGCACCACAAGAGCAGTGCCATCTAGTTCCATTACATTCTAAAGAAGAAAGACACCTCTGCAGCCGATATCTCCAAATCTAACTAACTAGCACCAAAACTATCTAGATGGATAAATAGCACTACAGGTAAGAGGGAAAATATCTCTTTTTTTATTTTGGTGTGAACTGTCCCTTTAACTGTTTATCAACCGAACAATCCGGGTTCACCTCAGTTGTAACGTTAACACATCAACACGGGTTAACGGTAGCTATCTATCGCTATCTACCTTGAATTTTTACCTCTTCCGGAGGTTTGACCGTGAGACTGTCCCAGTCTATCTCCTTATTCAGCGGATTGTAGAGAAAAGCAGGTTTGGACACGGAGCCGAACAGCTCGTCAGGTTTGGGCAAAGGAGCTCCACCGGCAGCTCGTTTGGTCCCTTGTTGGGAGGAGTGAGCACCGCTTTCCGGAGCATCTGAGCCCGGTCTCTTCTTTCCACTTTCCCCTTCCTCGTCCGAGTCGCTGCCATCGCTGCTGTCGCTCAAATCGTCGTAGCTCGAGAAGAAACCTAAGGAGCCCGACTTCTTTTCTTCTGTCATTTTACAGGAGTTACCAAATTGCTAACGAATAACAACCTGTTGAAGTAAAAACGACGAAAAGAAGAGGATAAAACTGCGAAAACTGGCTCGGTTTCATTCGTTCTTTGAAGAGCTATCTTACTCCATTTTGAATCCGCCTCCAAAATAGTCGTAAAGCATTTATCTAGTGTCGTGACGACTGTCGGAAAGTTATTTCATTAAAGGGGCCGGCCCATAGTAGGCTGAGTAAATAAAACAAGAACATCGTTCTGACAGTGGACTTCATGTAATTTTGTCAATATGCAATCTGTTGTCAGTGCAGAATAAACATCTTTATCGTCAGTTTAGACCAATGTCCTGTTATAGTTTAATCTCAGAGTGCTTGCTTAAAACTTGGCGGAGACTTGCTGCAGTTATGCCTCAGTTGCAGCCTAAATTGCAGCCAGCAGATGTCACTGTTAAACTTTTGAATTTATACTGAATATACTATTGAAGTTATACTGGTGTGGCTTCATTGAAATTAAAATAAGTTTCCATGGCATTATTTAATATTTTATGTAGTGAGGCTCCCTTCTTGACCCACTGTCATCTTCTGGAGGCAAACCAGGCTCCCATGGCCTGACATTTTAGGTTGGAATCTCCTTCTGGTTCATTTTCTGTTTCTAATTTAATAGAGGCATCACGAATGCACCTTAATTGCACTTGTAAATCTCTACAGCTGACTCTGAGCCTACCATAGGCACACACACTGGATATCAAAGGCAGGTTTTAAACAGTCTATACACCCTTACAATTTTTTAAAGTTTAATGTTCTTGATATCTTGAATAGAACCCCTTAAAAACCAGTTAATGACAAATGGTTAATCATCTCTGACACTGTATTAAAAATATCAAATAAAACACGTTAGATCAACTAAGATTATAGTTTTATTCATGGTTGTCTTATTTATGTATGGACAGCAATGTGCTGACACAAATTATTTAAATCTTAATGTTGAAAATTTCATGTTCTGATAGAAATCAAGCTTTTCAAATGCTTTACATAGCCTAATGTGTACTATAGGCTAGTCACTAACAATTCTTGACCACTAGAGTGCAGTACAGTCACATCAGTGAGACAAAGAGCCATCCCAAAAATAAGTACTGAGGAACTGAACATGTGTGATTTCTGCAGTGGCCTGATCACTTTAAATATATATATATATATATTATATACATTTCTAAAACGTAACTTTTGTTAACTTTACAAATTCATATGTTCATACAGTGAGGCTATTAGAGCTCACAACATCTTCCAAGACTCAAGCCGGCACACTGACCATCACCTCTCCCTGTCACATCACACCACTTGAGTTTCCTTAAGTCGGTTAGACTCATCGGGGCCAGTCTTTGCCCCCGTGCACAGGTCAAACCCAGACTAAAATGCACAGGATAGACAAGGAAACATAAATCTATTGGATATATTGGCCACAATTTCTCTCTCCCTTCCACCTTGTCTTCATGTTCCTCCCTCCGTGCTCAATAATAACAATACAGATGCTTCAAATGAGATGTTTTGCATTTTTGGGTGAGCCGGAGGTCAGATCTGCACTGAGATTTACTGGAAGTCCAGTCCTAACAGGTCCTGAAGGTAAAAGTTCATGTGCACAAAAATCTTTGCATTTTTTGGTGTATATAGGGCCAAGAAACATCCTACTCGTTGTGTTTTTACCTACCTTTTCTTCTTTGGCTTTTTCACAGCCCTGTCGGGCTATCTTCCTTGTAACTGTAGAAGCAGTATTAATTACCAACAGTGGCAGTAATAGCACCAAAAGATCTCCATGTTGAGTGATTTTTTTGCAAAAGTACAAGTACAGAAGAACTGGCAGGGATTGTAGTATAATTCTGAGAAACTACTGACCTGCACCTTTGCTGCCATGAAAGAAGATATAATATAACCAAAATGATCAAACGGTGTATTTGATCACCTGTAAGAACTTCAAGTCATCTGCAGGCTCAGAAATCCTCTTTTGTCCCTTTAACCTAAAACAGAAATGGGTATGGCTGTTGGGACATATTTCATGCAATCACAACCCCAGTTTATTTCTTGTGTTGACCATAACAGTATTGATGAAATGGCCGTGGATGGGACTGCTTCTAGACGTTGTACCATTCACTTTTCTACCCTCACTGTTCAGCTGCACCGCAATTAAATCCTTCAATCAAAGCTATTTGTTCTAAGCTTTAGCATTCAAGAACAATAAGATGCAGTGAGATAATTCCTGAATTGAAACAAGAACAAATGTGCCAGATCGCTGCGCTGCTATCAAGAAAAGGAAATCTGATTCCAAATAATTTAGTCATTATGTAATTAAGTAATTACAAGCATTTTTCTTAATTTCCCTGTTAGACTACATGATGGCAATGTTTTTCCTCTTAGCAGTCCGATATACTATTAGGACAGCCTGAGATTCCATTTCCTCCCATATGAGCAAAACTTTCGGATGAATGCATGTTTTTTTCCCATTATATTCTTGTCTTTTGACCAGTTCCGGGATGCAATACTCTGAAAAAGTGATTGTAAATCCAGCAGGGACGATACTGTCCTATAGCTGGTACAATTGGCCCATCCTTTGGCTTACATTTTTTTCTTCCAATCTCCACAGGGCCTGACCATGATGTGAGAAATTCCCCATGGAGGTGAAAAGCCACACCTCTCCATGACTCTGTTTAATCTAGCCATTCATAATATCTTGAATGTCTTTATTTTATCCATAGGCTGAGGACCAGGTCAGGACAAATCTCAGTGTGTGGTTTATTCAGTGTTAGCAAATAAAGCAGTAAGAAGATTTCTTTGTTTTGATTTTTGATTTTCTTTTCCTTTTCTCTCTTTTTAAACTTACAAACTAACAAGAGCGCGATACATATTAAATCGAGCTAACTAGGACCTTCTCCCTGAATTAACCCCTATTAGCTGACAGAAGTCGTCAGATGTTATCTCATATACGTTTTGCTATAACATTTGTGTGCTCTCTTGAAGGTACATTGCGTGATTCTGAGCATTTCTGGATCCTGTTTATTTTTTAGATAATGAAACCCACAGTCCATCATAAAGTTGTCAAACAACACCTGCAGAATTTTAAAAAATGGTTTGGTGATGTGCTCTCATTTTTTTCACCAACATATAACAGTGCAGACCAGACATCTTCTTGATAGCCCCCCTTTTGGCCCAATTCAGCTGATAACTCCAAGGTCAAATCCTAAACTACCTCTTTTCATTTGCACCATCGTTTGAGCTTGGTTGCAGACTTAGTATGGGAATTCAGTGGAATTCCCTTGCAGTCTTAATCTCATGCTTTTGGCTTAAATTTGCTTATATATTAATGTAAACTAGAAGAGTTTAAACAGAATACCAAAGTAGTAGCAACCTCTGGCTGATGCCACTGAGGTGACCTTTGACCTCAAGCTCTGTTGATGTAGTGGGATGACACAGAAGGTGGAACAGTGACCTTAAAAAAGGTTAATGAGGAGAACATGCACGCTGATGTCAAGATCATGGCCTGTATTCCGTTGGACATGACATTTTATACAGATATGTGTTTGGGTTTGTTTTTGTGGTTGTTTTGAGAAGTCGTGTATTACCCAACCTACTTTTCTATACATTCAATTTTCTGATAATCCAGCTGCTTCACATACAAAGAACTAGAGACTTAATCGAATGATTGTTTCTTACTGATAAACTCTAATTTTATGATGTGATGTGATAAAAACACATGTACGAATTGTGACCAACTTTAACCCCACTTCTTTGTTTCTAGGTAGTGAACATATACAGCATGAGCACAGCAGCATTTTTACATGAAGAAAATAAGTTTTTTTTCTGTGTAGAACAGGTTTTAATTATTCTGTACATATGATATGCTGTAATTGTTTCGGTGTTTTGGTAGTTTTTATATATGTTAGATGGATGCTAAAGACTATTATCAATTCTAGGGTGGTAGCCCCTCTCCTGATTGTGTTGCCTGCTCAAATTAAACAACAATTTATTTAACCAGAACTTATTTTAACATATATTATCTATAAAAAACACACACAATTAGTTTTCAGCATTCATCAACACCACAATAAGAGAGGGATTCCTTCATATTTCATTCTTACTCAACATGCAGCTATTCTACTCAGTTCTGCGACTGAACAAGACAAAACAGAATTTAAAAAAAGGAGTAAACCTCAACTGTCAAAGCAGCACCTGCGGAAATCAAATATTCATGCTCGCCCTCTCTTCATTATGCGGCATCTATCTATTATCTCTCCCTTCATCTTTTTTCCATTCCAATCAAACAGTGATGCGATTAGCTGGAAAACGGCTGAGGAGGAAATAACATGTGGTGTCATGACTGGTGGGGGGGGGGGGGGGGG
>JBBPCS010001642.1:0-14728 GCA_037974645.1 Hollardia meadi
CTTTTTTGTTTACTACATAATTCCATGTGTTCCTTCATAGTTTTGATGTCTTCAATATTAATCTACAATGTAGAAAAAAATAAAAAAATAAAGAAAAACCATTGAATGAGAAGGTGTGTCCAAACTTTTGACTGGTACTGTACATGAAAAAGGAAAATGCAATCGTATACCATCTCAATTCAAGTTTTTCTTATCGAACCAAGACAAGCATATTTGCCTTGTTAAATCATTGTAGAACACACTTTATTTAAACAAAAACTAAATAAAACACACCAAAAACATCTTTGTTTGTTTTCCCCAATCACCTCTGCTTTGGTTGAAGTAAATCCTCAATTCACAGAGTAAGATGTGAAAACATTCAATTTCTACAAGCCATTTCCGGTAGCTGCTAATCGCAGAATCTATTTCGCTGTTCTGCCACTTCTCTCTCCTGTCCCTGCCTGCTGTGTTGTTCCTGAAGTCGCAATGTTAGACCTCATCGGTGCCACAGTAAATGACCTCCCAACTGTTTCCTCTGTCACCAAACTAGTCTTCCCCCGTCTCAAAGGCTGCGTTTGTTCCCAGTTTGGTTTCCAGCCATGTTCAGGCTGCAGAGTCCAGTTGAGCTGGGCCACGCTAATCTAGGTAGACTTCAGTGAGCTGTAGGACCACTAGCTCCACTGCTAACTAAGCTAACAGTCACTATATCTACAACCAAAGATGATTACACACCCCAAGATAACTAACTTACAACAGACAGTATGTACAGGTAGCAGTTGGTGGTTACTCTAGTGATATGCTGCCTCCCCATATTTTTGGAGGTACTGTACCTTCAAATTCTAGCGACATTTTGCAAATTGTACTTTTAAAGTACCTACCACCTTTCTTTGGAAAACAGTTTACCAGCAAATGTTCCCAAACATTTCTAATATTTACAATATCTATCTTGCCATGTGTGTTACATAAAAGAATATTAGTAAATGAACATTGATTGAGGCTCGATTAACCATATCAATCATCATCATTTTTTGTAACCGAGTATGACAAGGTACTGAAAGGAAATAAACAATAAAGAAAACTTTAAAACCACAGTGAAGATTCTGCAGTTTCAGTTAGTATGAGGATGGCTGCAAAATGTTAGAAGTCTGTCTTTTTAGCCATGTGTCACTCTCAAGCTCAGAATGACAGTCCTTCCACCAATTTAGATCAGACTGAAGACCAGCCTATTGTCTTTCACAGGGCTCAAATATCAACGTTTTATCATGTCCGTCCGTGTCTCATCCAGACACAGATGGTACCCTTAAGTGTCTGCAGTGGGCTGTAATGTAGGTCCAATGTAAACACATCCATGTCAGTATGAAACAATGAAAACAACTGCACAATGCAACATGGTTTGCAAAGCAGCAAAGTCCCAAGAGGGCGAAGGTTGGGGTTGAGTGGTGGATCACACACACAACTTTCATCAAGGACACTGGAGTTTGCATCCCTTGTGAAACCAAACATCACCGACCTTTTCCTAAACCTAAACACATGGTTTTTGTGCCTAAGCTATAAGTTGTTCTTTTGGATGAGAAATGTGCAAGCCTTTGTGCGTTGGGGCTCAAGCACACAGACACTGAAGAGTACCTTGTGTGTCTGGATGAGGGGCGCATGACAAAGTGGCGGTATCTGATAAGAATGTGTTGAAATATCTCAACAACTTTGGTTGGGTTGCTTTTAGGTTTGTCCGGAGTAGATTAATTTGTCTGACCATAGGACCAGTGGTCATTTTGGAGTGGCACAGAATTTATTAGTCTATATGAACATAAAACTGATTCTAACAAGAAAATAAGGGGCTGTTATGTTGTGCACAGTGTTGGAATAGATCCAACAACATTGAGTGTATCCAACATTTTCCTGTTATTCCTGCAGGTAAAGTAACAAAGTAGATTACATTAGTGTCTGAAGTTACAGAGTATTACTACTGACAGCTCTGAGAATCTTTTTCTTTTATATTTACCTGGCATAGAACACCTACATGGATATATATATTCAAATAAATTATTTTTAAATTATTTTTAAAAATAATATTTTAGGTGTTAAGCAGATGGATTTAACAGCGATTTAAAATAATGCTAAAATCACATATTATCAAAAATCCTGTGGTTGAACTGCTTGCTTTCATACCACAAACTGCACCACAGTCCGCCTTGAAGCACTTGTTTTAGTTTTCACACAAGCTCAAATGAACCACCCTAACCGATCAAACACAGCAGGGTCCTTTTTAACCAAACTGACTACAGATGGACCAGTGTAGTTAGCATCTTTTGTTTATATTGGTTCTAGCTTGTAACTGGATCATTGGCAGTAGTAGTATTTGCAAATTACACAGCGATTGGCTTGCGTATTTGTGACATGCCAAATCTAGCTCGCCTGGTGTACGTTTGAATCTCATATTTTTAGGAAGTGCACAGACATCTCCCCCTTCAGAATGTGAAAACACTTCTCTAGTGACAAACTTTGGACTGATACAGGTCAGTATAATTCTGGTCAGACATTTAAGAAAAACACATTTTAGAGTGGAGGGGGTCTTTAATTTCCCCATGTGGAAATAAAAAATGTGTCTTATTCTTATCTGAAGCTTGTAATAAGCCTTGAGCTAGGCAATATTTCCAGCACTGAATCTTGGATAAGACTTCAGCACAGGTCACTCACCAGTTCTGAGCTCAGTCAACAGTCCTACTCTTAGTCTGCTCTCAGATGCCCAGAGGGAAATAAAGTGTCAAAACCCGAAGATTTGGCTACACGAGGTTTGTCACAGTTTCTAGACTAGTTTGTTTTCGCTGAAGTGTGAAACCCTTCCACTGCAATCATTGGCAGCACGCAGCTATAGAAGCCATTCTGAATACTCAGTACCTTACAGTATAAATCAAATGGGTAAGTATGGGTAATGATGATTTTTCTGCCTTCAAACCAGCAATAGTTGTGTTCTTTCGACTGTCCCATTCTTGTGAATGCAATATCCCAGGAGGGCTTTGAGGGAATTTATTCACATTTGGCACCAATCTCCACTAGGACTCAAGAATGAACTGGTTACAATTTCGCTGTCAAATGTTAAAGGTCAAAGTCAAGTTTTCTGTGACCTCACAAAAAACATTTTTAGCTATAAACAAAAAAATACATGCACAAATTATAATGTAGCCCACCCACTCAATTCTAATTTTGTTTCAGAAGTTTACAAAATACACCTTTACTTCAGATACACACTTGTATGGGAGGTGAGTTGGTGAGCGCTACAAAAATATAAACTTGGGATGTGTGTACAGCTACAAATCTACGTGCATGACTCTTACTAGGGTGCAGAGAGGCCAAGTTAGCTTATTAATAAGCCATACTATTTTTATGAGCTTTAACTCCCATGCATACTCTAACCAAAACCATAGCCCTTATTTTTAACCATGAATTAATATCACAGGAATTTACATCACTTACCATGAATTACACCACTATCAAACATGAATGAAAGTCAAAAGACAGGGATCTCAATGCAATTTTTAAAAAAATATTTATTAAACAAACCCAAATAAAATAAAATAAAATTTACCCAGGGTTTTTGTTTATTCAGTTTGTGGTACCATGTACGTTGGCACGCAGTTGGAGCTCATTTGTGATCATCATGGAAATATTCCTATACTCACTGTTCCTTGGAAAGGTCAGAAAAGCTGTTGAGAACAATCTGTTCAAACCCCCTGTCCAGTGGCGAGCTGAGCGATGAAGAAAACCCATCCTGAGGCTAGGTCCGTGTTGAACGAGCAAGTTTCTCTGCAGCGGCAAACCCCAAGCACCTCTACTGCAGCAGCATGCAGCATGTGTGGCAGTCTCCGAAGCACACTATCCACAAGTTCATAAACAATAATGAATATCCTCTCTTTTAACCATAAATGTCCAACAGTTTTCAGGGTTCATACTCACTCAGAAGCTTGGTGAAAAAACCGTGCTTCCCACACACATGCTCTCAGTCTCTTCTCCTCCTGGCTAGCAAGGCGAAATCTAGTTAGCTGCCAACAGTCCACACGCTATGTAGCATATGTGCTAATTTAGCAGAAATACTTACTGAAAACTCGCTCCAAACTCGGCTCACTCTTCTGTATAACAGGGTACACACTCAAAACCTCCAGCTTTTAACTCGAACAAATACAGTAACTTTACAGTGCATAATGAACTTACAAACGGCACTCGACAACTCTCTGCTTCTCACTCGTGTCGCAGTCGCTCCAGCTCATAAGCTCCGTCTTCCATCTGTTTTTAGTCCCACCCATCTCAGACCCATCTACGAATCCGGTAGGTTCACTTCAACGCGACACTAATTGGCTGATAGCAACAAATTGACACCTGGATAACCAATACACAAACAGAAAACGAACCTGAGACGTTCAAGGTGTACTCACAACGTTGGAACTGCTTCGAGTTTTCTGTGATGACAAGTGGGTCTGGAGAAGTGGAGAAGCATGTTGGAAGGAAGTCTTGGAAGGTGACTCAATGATGTGACTGAGGGATGTACTGGATCGTACTGTTTTCTCTGGAGAAAGGGGAACACCAAGTTCGAAGGAGGTGGACTTGAGGGTGGAGATACTGTATGATGGAGGTGAGGATAATGATGTGACAGTAAGGAAGTTGTCCAGAAGGTGAATGACGTATGGAAGTTTGTGGTTGTTGAGTAGAATCCAGCAGAGTGCTTTGGAAAGGGAATCAAATCTTTTGGGACTGCCCTTGCACCTGAAGGTGAGACGAACAGCAAAATAATAAGAGCCTTTCCAGAAAAACACCAGAGATCTGGATAGATGGGCAGAACTTTAAAGGCGCTAGTTATTTCAGCTTTGACTAACCAGGCACTGCGGCCAGCAAGACGGATGAGGTTGATGACATGGGTGATGGTTGTGTAATGCATGGAAAAAATCTAGACTGAGGATGAGGCTTTTGATGCTTGGGGAGAGGAGAGGTCAATTACCTATGTATGTCTGGTTGCAATGCCAATGGGGCTGATGCCGTAGATTGGGAAAGGAGGGCTAGCGAATGGACCTATCATGCGAGTACAGTGTCTAATGTATCTGGATCAGCGTGGGTGGACTGGGGATTATGGCAAGAGTATAATGATTCAGGGATGACTGAATGGGCACCAAAAGTACAACCCTGAATGGGACAGTGGACAAAATGGTGTTTCGAAGCGGATTTCAGATCACGAAACAGATTATTGTCCAAAAGGAGTGAGAACCAGCTCGTAGTCCATAAGAGGTGAGATCTAACTTTATCTAGATAACTTGCACTAGTTAACCACACAATGCCATAAGACTCTTACAATAAGAAAGCAATTTAAAAAATTAAAATAGATTGCCAGCTTCTCCCTGTGTTGGATGTGATTTTGTCCAACGAAGGAACACGTGAGCTTACGTCTTCTCTGACATCACACACTCTAGCACACAAGCATGTAATGTGTTAGATGCCCTATGTAATCTTTTGCACCCGATGACATTGGTCCCCCGGCAGGACAATGCGTGCTGCCACACCACAAAAACTGCTCAGGAACAGCCCGAGGAACGTGACAAAAAGCTTAAGGCGTCCACTTGGCCTCAAAATTCCCCAGATCGAAATGTGATTGAGCGACGTGGGACGTGTCTGAAAAATTAGAATCCATGGAGTGCTGTTACCATGAGGGGGTTTACTTTGTCTGAAACAATGTTTGGGTGGGTTTTATGGGTCAAAGAATCACAGACTTAGCCAGTCACAGATCAGTTACTCAGGATAATCCACAGACCCCAAAATGGAATTATAGTAAATTATAATCTTTGATAGATGTAATACTGTATATGTGTATGTATGTATATCCCCTATTTATCAGTCTAACTCACAGTGAGACAAAGACCAAAGATTTAATCCTTTTCTGCTCTCTGGTTAACTGACTCCATAGGGCTCACAGAGAAAGGATTAAATTAATGTCTTCCTAAATAAACATAGCAATCATACACTGGACTGGAAATGAGTACAAATACTTTTTGCTCACTGACAACACAAAGTATACAGTGTTTTTCCATTATAAATCATTATCAGTCTGCACTTCTCTTCTCTTTTGTAAAACAGGCTGTAACAATAGTTTACACTAATTAACACAGATGCCCATAAAAAAGAGGGAGGTGAGAGCAGCACAAAGAGCAAGAGTATCCTGTGGTCCCAGTGGCAATTTAGTATTGATTTGCCATTTGACACAGACACAGATTGAAACTAATGGAGTTCTTTCAAAGGGGACAGAAGAGAAAAAAGGAAAGGAAAGGTGGTAGGAGAAAGCGTCTTTGGCGGTTAGAAAGCAGAGAAGAAAGCTGGACTGAGTGCCGTGCCCTTTTATGATGGTCTGGTGGAGTTTGCTGTGTTTTCACCTGCTGCAGTTGATTGCAGAAACTGAGATTCTGGCAGTAACATTGTGAAAAAATACCACGTTTTGTTCTGGGAACATAGGTGAAGCTGGTCTGTAAATGAAGCATTTGTTGTTCAAACTCAAGAAGGAATCTATCTTCAAACACAGTACATCACACTGATAAACAGTCTCAGCCCTTAGTTTGGATTTACCACATGAAACCATACGTAGTATTTAGCTGTTCACCATTTTTTACTATGCATACTAGCGAAAATTATTATGTCTTGGCTATGCGAGTCTGAGTCTGCTGTTTCACGCTACGGCAGAAGTTTCACTGATTCACTCAGCCAGGACGGGTCTGGATCTGCGATACTGTTATTTTTCATTACTGTTATCCATTGTTATCCGGTCTGCAGGAAGTCTCCCTGATTTCAGTCTGCTGAGTCCCCTGAGGCAAACACTGACTTGAACCACCTCCTCTTGTCTGTGATAACTTATGGAACTGATGGAACAGGCGATGGACTGGGGTAGCCTATGTTAACATTAGACTGTACAGGTTATAAGGAGAGTAGTGAGTGATGCAATTAATCGTTTTAATTTGTATATGTTGACTGGTGTTAGCAGCAAGTGTATCTGATCTGATCTGAGTTAATGGAGACAGCAGACTCGACACTCCCAGATCAGTTAAAGGTTCCGGAACTTTATTCTGAGTGAGTCAATCATCAACCAATTCTAGAGCTAGCTAACTGTTACTCTTTACTCTTACTGTTGTGGAGTGTATGTTCAGCCTACATTACACCCAAATGTGATTGTTGAACTTCTCATTCAAAAACCATGAACACCAATACGCTGCTTTAACAGCCTCCACTTTTCTACAAAATGTTGCGGAGCGTGGCTGCAGGTCATAGATTTTTGAGCAATGAGGCCTGTCTCAAATCAGTGTACGGGTTTTCTGTGCAGTTTTTTCACACAAAACTTGGGAAACTATTGCAAATCTTGCTTGGTGCTAAGTAGTATTGTCATTTTAAAAAAGGAGACAACTTTTCCAAAACTGTTGCCACAAAGCTAATTGTAGTCAAAAGAAATATCGTATTTATTTATCGTATCGTATTAAGGGGTCCAGCCCAACCTGATAAAAACAGCAATAGACCAAAAGTATACAAAAACAGTGGTGGATCAGTATTTGGATCTTTTATTTAGTAAAAGAAGGCAAGGTCGTACTTCCAGTCAGGAGTTAACTTTGACTGTTCCCTCTATATGCTTTGATTTACCTGGCATGAGGAATATTGTAACTAATCTATATTTTTTATAAATCAAATTTTCTTTTGACACACAGATTCATCTTTGATTCCCATGCTTTTGGTCGAACTGATGTTTATGGCACTTCTTATTTTTTGCTTTGAATTCACTAGCATCCTAGCACTGTAAAGAAAAACATGTCCATTTAGACCAACACATTTTCTTTATAGCTCAACACAGGGTGTAAAATATGTTTTCTCTCACTCGGCTGATTGGGGGAGGGTGGAATTGCTCTGAGTCAAAAGTCTAGGGCCATTTTTCAGTCACAGTTTCTCCCTGATGCTGATTAATTAAAAGGGGTTATTGCATATTACATAATTCCCTAGTCTTGTCTCAACAAGGCTATGCAGCATTTTGTTTTTTTTGCTGGAGATTGAAAAGGAGACAAACCTTTGGTCATAAACATATGGTATAATTGATAGTTTATACATTTGTGAAAGTATTGTGAAGCACAAAATAGCACAAAAAGGAGAGTTTAGGTTTAGCTCAACTTTTCAAAACGTGCAAACACATGAAAATAAATTCTCAGTCAGAGTATAGCCAGTAGCTGGGTCACTGCGCAGTAGTTGTAAATACAGATTAAATATTTGAGTTTTACTACTTAAACTTGAATATGTCATAGTTTACACTTATTCAATCATTTATGTGCAAGTGCAAATTATTTCAGGATAATGAGCAACAGTGAAAATGGTCCAAAGAATAAGCAGACCTCTGGACAGTTCATATATTACCTGAGGGGTGTACAAAGCAAAGTTAATGGGTCAGTGTGGTATGTTGAGCCTAAAGCCAGGGTCACAAAGGTGGCTCTCTTAACCTCCTGTCAGTGAGCAACCGTCTTAACCTGGTCCAGAGGAGGTTATGTTCAGAGTTCAGATTAAAATCAGCTATAAACAGTGCTGACGTTTAATTCTTTTCCTCATAATATTCTCTATGAAATGTAGATTTGTATATATACAAACTTGCTAAGCTGTACATTAAAGTACAGTGCTTACTTAATGCAGCCAAATGAAGCTGTGTAATTACAGAAGCCCAAAATATATGCATCTGGTTGTGTTTTTTTTAACCGTGGTAACATACATGCATTCAGTTGGTGATGCAGAAAATCATTTTCCTGTGTGCTATAATTAACACTTTAAATTTTACACAGCATATCACCCATACACTAAGAATGATGAAGGCACAGCAGCTATGGACCACTTTGGATTTTCATGCTCTGTTCTGATTTCCTGCCAAGTCCATTATGCACTGCTAGTATTGAAGATAAAAAAGAAAAAAAAAGAAAAGAAAAAAGAAAAGAAATTATTTTGGTGTATCCTTCTTTATGGGACAGTGTCAGACGTAAATGTAGATAGATCTTTAAATATGCTGTATCAAGTTTAAAATTTATGAGCTTGAGAGTGTGCAGTTATTATGTTAGATATAAAACTGTAGGCATAGAGTGCATTTAGTGGTAAAATAAAGACATTACGAATTTACACAGCCATTACTCAGCCATTTTCTGCTATAGCATTCCTCTTTTGCTTTGTTTGCAAAAACAGTGTTACTGTTTGCTGGAATATTTTTTTTATGTTCTTCAGCTCTTCAACAATCTGTTCCTCATGACTGAAGGGGGCAAAACATGATTGGTCAATTTTGAACGAAAGAAGAGTCAAATGACACACCAACCGCCCCTTTTTATGTGAACATGAGTTCACAAAGAAAGTTGATAAACACAGTCGTAATTCTCATTATCTCTGACAGGGGTTTTAGGTTTTGTTGAGCCAGCTCACACAAAGAAAATTCAAAATTCAAATTCGCAGGATTTATAATGACATGATTGTGTTCTTGACTTAGCCAGAAACAAACTCATTATTAAAAGGGGCATTGTCTAATATAGCTATATTTTAAATCAGCATTCTGTCTTACAATGGCTTGCATCTGTCAGCATAGTCCACAAAACAACCCACAACTGAACATTTACAATCTTCTCTCTATACCAGGTCTAATCATACAGTAAATGGCCCTCGGGGTGGATGTGATTCACTAAATGACAGCATTTATTTATTTATTTTCCCTGACTAGACCCTTTTGTCAGAACAGTGTGGGTGTAAACATTCTCCTGTTTTGCTGCACCTGTTAGGATAGAACAACAAACACCATTTTTATTATGCTGCATGCACACAATATTGGCTAAATGGGAAAAACAGGAACATCTCCTGTTACATGTAATTCAGAAGAGTTTGCACATTGGTCCAAGATGGTTACCCCACTGCTAGCCTTGTATTCACATTAGAAAAACTGCCTAAACAGCTTGTTTAGTTGTTTTACATATTTGCAGCAATGGTTAATTAGTGAAACCACATGCAAACAAACTATTAATTGATTAATCAGTCAGTTGATCCACAAAAAAATCCTGTGATCGACAAATATTTCAATTTTTAAAGAAAAGAAAATCAGTTTTCAGCTTCTCAAATGTGGGTATTTTCTGGTTTACTTAGGCTTCTAAGTCAAAGTCATAGACCAAATTTGAAAATCTCTTAATCCAGACAATTGGCCTGAACGACATGACACTAATACACAGGGTTTAGTGACATTACTCAAGATAATTGAAATCACTCTTGTGTGCAGATCCTTTGAGGTTGAGAATGTCAATGTTTCCTCATTTACAATGAACATAATATCCTGACTAACCCTTGAATCCACTCCATTAATTTTGGTTCACTTTTGTGAAGTTTTTGATTTTGAGCTGCCCTGGTACATCTTCAGTCAGACAATGACTTTGATGGAATACAGCAACACACTGATATTACTTCAAACCAGTAGCACAACAGACAGTAAGACAGATGGCTGAATAAGTGCAGTTGAGCACATGAATTTCTTCTCCTTTTGTCTTCACTTGATCCCTTAACAATCTTGCATTATATATTTTATATGGCATTATGAGGACATCCAGTGCAGACAAAATGTAAATGTTGGGGAGAGACCGAATTGGAGTAACATGAAAGTGGAGATGTGCGAGTCATGAGTCAATCGTTCGATTCGAACAACTCTTTTTACTGACTCGGGAGTCACAAGTCGTTATCGCCATTAACTCGTTCACTTACTCGCCCCTGCTTGCCACTAGCTAGTGCCAACTGAGGACACAATTGTGCAACTCTAATCCACTTTGCCGCATTTTTCAACTCAGTACTCGCTCTCCCAGCCCGGAGTTTGCAATCTGGCCTGCCCTGAGCTGAATCACTCACTCACTCAGTATTACTTGCTCTCCCAGCCCGGAGCCTACGCGAGTGAGTGAGTGAGTGTGGGTGATGACTTGATACTCAGCTGTAAACTCGAGTTAGGCTGCTCTGAAACAGCCTGAGCAAGTGTAATTACAACTTCTCGGTCCAGCAGGCAGGGGCCTACAATCATGGGAAAAGAAGCGGCTGTAAAACGGTAGGATATTTTTTTTAGGTGTCACCACCCTCGCGAAATGACTTGTTTCACGATCAGAATTTGATCCCTTCGGTCCAATAACATTTCAAAAGTCTAGAAGAGCCACAGGATTAAACATTTTATCCCATTTAGGTTGGCCTAGCGCTAAACCGGAAGTTAGCTGGCAAGAGTCGCTCGACCGTCTCGTGCACATGCTCTATGGCCGCTGGGGACCTCCCATCTCGAGATGACAGTATGCAAAATCAACATGCTTGTGGAAAACATTTACATCTGGCACAGGAGTCATTGCAACAAATACATTTGATGCTATGAATAATTGTGCTGACAGTACAAGAGTCTGGAGATGACTGACTTCTTCACAGTACTTTTTGCAGTGCAGCAATTTGCAGAGGGTTATTTTCCATGTAAATAAAAAAATATTTTTTTTCGATTGAGGCGATGAAAATGTAATTTTCAGCTTATTAGAAAGACTGATTTTAAAAAAATCTAAGCGAAAACACATGGGCGCGATGTGGAACACAAGCTTGCCTGCGACTGTGGCTTTATTTTCCTCCAGCAGTGTAAGAATACCAAGTAAAATATGGCTAGAAAACCGATTTTAATTATTTCCCTTAAGCCTGCTATGATATTTTTAGCTGGGCCAACTGCGTAACGGTGGCTTAATTGAGTTTCATGTTTAAATGCAGCCTTAGAACTATTAGTATGCCACTAAGTGTCAAGCACTGCCATCTGGGACATCATGTTGATGACTAAATATTCTTCTAATGAACCATCCATCCAGCCAGACATGTGCCATAATTTCATAAACAACACTGGATCAGCGGCAAAAAAACACTGTCACGATTCTTAATAAAAATTCTCCAACCCTTCTTTCCATGAATAAGAATGAATAAGAAGAGAAATCAAGAAAAAAAGCAAGAGAGAAGGTTTGGCAGGGGGGGCGGAGGACTGTGTTACACTGGTGGTAAACACACTAATAGTATAAAGACAACAAACACCTCCCAGAAAATCTTGAAGCATCTTTGTCTTTTATTTAGATTGTAAGGATTCATTCAATAAGGCATCAGGTTAAACCCTTTTACACAGAGCAAGTGAGAGCGCAGCAGCTGTTGATGGTTTTGAGGGCTAAAGCCTTGAAAATTGGGACAAAATGTACATAAGAAACACTTTTCAAAACATATCTCCTTTTCATTGATTATCCTCTGAAAAGAAATGTACTAACACTGGGAACCTCTCACACCACAAGCAGTGACAGTGAAAGACATGAGGGATGAGAAATCAATAGCGCAATAGAGCATTTGTTATCAACAGGTGTTGGTGCTGTGATGAGTTTTCTCTGTTTATGGTCTTTTGGCAGCCTTATCAGTCCTCTTTTTTTTGTAAAGGATTTTGTGCTCAAAATAGATTTTGTGCTCACTCCACCAAGCTGTCCAACCCTCCATTTCATTCCAGACAGGTGACGCATAAAAACAGTTCCTTCAGCCTGTTATGTTTCATTCATACACTGATTAACAGGTTTTTTTTTATGACTGCACTGATGATTTTTTTATTAGAGGGTGATAACCACTATTCATCTGTTATTTAAAGGCAGTAAGACAAGCTATTTTTGCTTTCCACTTACTGTTGAATTAATATGAATTAATAATCACTGCTGCAATCTAAAACGGCACGCTTTGCTCAACAGTGTTTTCACGCCAATATTTAACGGTGTCACCCAGAGACACTGAAGGGAAGGCTTAGTGTGTCAGCCATGGATGCCAAAGGGTACCCTGGATGAGTTACCAGATAACCTGGGACGAGGACCGATATGCCCTTGTTAGAGACCCTATAAAGGTATTTCCCTGAGACATAATTCCCATTTTCTCCTTTTTACTTTTTCTTGCCCCCAAAACACAATTATTGCAAACACTTTGTGAATTTAAAATAAAAACAACATAACTGAAAAAAACCTGTGAGAAATAATCATAAAAGTAGTAGGCTGGTGTTTCCTTTGTCATGGTTTGGTATTTTCTTGAGTTATTACTTGTTTTATTTTGAAGGTCTTATCCTCTTGTGTCTTGTCCTACTTCTCACTTCCTGTCTTTATTCTTTTCCCACCTCTGGTGATTACCCTCATGTATTTCACCTGTGTCTTGTTAACCTTCCCTTCCTTGTGTATTAAAGTCCGTGTGCTTTTTGTAGTTTCGCCTTCTTTGTGTTCTGGACCTTGCTTGTGTTTTGGACTTTGGATTTTTGCCTCTGCCCCTTTCAGATTTGTTTGCCTTTTTGGACTGATTCTGGGTTTTGACCTCTGCCTGCATCTACACACCTTCCCTAAGCCTTTGTTTTGTATTAAATAAATATGACTGAACATGTCTGCATTTGGGTCCTACCCTTCTCTAGTGTTCTTGGCACAAACCCATGATATCCTCAGTGACAACATTTACTTGCATTACTAAATAACCTACTGTTTTTAAAACTATTTTATGGTTTTAGAATTGTATTATGATCTTTTTAACCTCATCACAGATCATGGATTCACTTTGTTTTTAACTTTTAGTTAGTGAAAGGCTAACTTGGGCATCGCTTGAGCAAGACACTGAACCCTTCAATTGTTTCTCCCTTTAGGTTTGCAATGCAGCTCCACTACTGTCAGAGTGTGAATGGGCGAATGAGAAGCGAAATTGTAAAGCGCTTTGTCGAAAAAGGTAGAAAAAAACACTAAATAAATGCATTTATTATAATGATATTATATTTTATCTTGTCACAAATTAAAATACTTTTTGATATCTACATATTCTGGGTTAAAGCAGAAGTAATACCTTTTTAATGAGGCCTGTGCTACGACAACATACCCAGGATATCTTTCTGTTATCTGGCTTCACTAACCCTACCAATCGCAATCACGCTAAGCAGTCACACAAAGCTGGTTATCAACTGGATAAGTCAACCCAGGATTTCCCGATGTAGCATTGAGCGCGTTCACATGAAAGAGGCGCCATTTGCAGCATATGACCAATCCCAAGCAAAGGGCATACTATAATAGGCTATTAGACAATATAAAGAAGTAGAACATATAGGCCTAATCCAGGCTAAAGGCAACACAGTTGCAGCTGCAAAATGCAGGAAGGACAACTGGTATAAAAAGAAAAAAAAAGAAAAAACAAAGAATTCACACAGCCGACTGTGTTAATGCATAAATAAATGAGCTTAATATCACTGCCCCATCTTTAGGGCATGAGTAGATCTGACTGTAATTACACTTGTGTATTAAATTGATGTGTTGCCTAGATGTATTCTTATGGCGTGTGTTTTACAGTTGTAGCGTTATTTCTGTCAGCTGCAACTGCGGTGTCAAACAGATTTGGGAGCAAATAAGTAAAAAAAAATTACTATGACAACGTAATTCAAGGCGCTTTCATATCTTACAAATGCAATAAGTACAATGCTTTAGTGATTGAATCAGTGTCTGTTGTAGGGTGATATCAGTAGGCTATACAAAAGCACAATAATGATTTTTGACAAGCAAGAAATTTCACAGAAAGTCACACGATCTGTGTGACTTTCTGTGTTGCTCGCTCCTCACACTGCAGTGTGGGACTTTTACATATAAATGAACGTCCGTTACATTTAAGCCCTTGCCAAACGAGTTCACACAATGCTGATTGAGCC
>JBBPCS010001643.1:0-14727 GCA_037974645.1 Hollardia meadi
TCTCTCTCTCTCTCTCTCTCTCTCTCTCTCTCTCTCTCTCTCTCTCTCTCTCTCTCTCTCTCTCTCTCTCTACTCTGACTGCTTCACTGCTTTCATCACCCAGTCTTCTTCATCCCCTTCTCTCCCCCTCTACCAATTACACCATGAACCTGCCTGCTGTTTGTTGCTAAGGGGGAGCCAACTGGGGGAGCAAAGTGGACCAGGCATTATTTTGTTTCTAAGGTAATGAATGCTTCAGTAATAACAACTGTCAGGTGTCACAGATGTTGCATTGCACTCGACCGCTGGCCTGCTGAGACTGAACAGGGCTTTTGGGGCTCACAGACACAATGTGTGAGTGTATCTGCAGCACGGCTTGTTGTGTGCATGTTTGTGTGAGCTCCAGTTTATTCAGTTTGTTTCAGCTGACTGAGCGTCTATTAGCTTGTTTATTTGAGCCTGCCCTCAATATGCCCTGTGAATATGTGAGTGTGCAATGTCCTTTTGTGTTTGTCCCCTCGCGAATCGGTGTTTGCTGTGGGGCTCGGATTTGACGTTGTGCATCTGAAGAGACACTTGTACTGCACATGAGGACATGCTGATGCTCTCTGGTTGTCTCTCAGCAACCGTCAGTGTCCGCCCTCTAGCACTTTGATACAAGATTTCAATTAACATCTTAAATGGGCCCTCTGTGGACTGTTGATTTGCATGTTTGTGCAGCTCAATTGGGAGGAAGTTGTTCCCTAGAATTACAGCTTCCTGTCCATGGGGGGACCTATTGGCCCACTATTGTTTTCTTTAAGCAGGTGCTGTGCAATCCATTTTGCCTTGCGTTTCTATACGGCCCATGAGGCAGAAAAATTAGCTGTCTAATGTGCTCAGACTCTAAAAAGAGCACAGACATGTTAGCCAATGGGGAGTGCTGCGCTCCGCACTTCTGGAGGTGATGGCAAACAGTGAGGCGAGAGTGGATGATTACTTATTCACTCATGCACATCACCATGCTCTGTGGTGTAATATATTAAAGTGTTCAACTACGGTGACAAAGCCACCTTGCGTGTGTGCTGTTGTGCAAGCTGGTGGCACGCTGAATTTCAACAATTTCAATTTTCCCCCTCTCTCCGCCAGGGCCATTATTTGTAGGCGTTCACACATGTAAGATTGCATGGCTACAATTATATAATTCAGCTACTCCAAATCTCTTGCCAGTGGCGGGCCCTTGGCAAGATGCAGTGTTACTAATTCAGTTAATGTATGAAGGTTTCATATTGTGCCTGCTCATGTGTGCCTGACATGAAATGCTGTCTGTATCATCTGCGCTTTCTTCCCCTCAATAGCTTATCATAGTTCTTTTCAAACACAAATAGCTGTTACAGTGAATAGTGGGGCCCAGTGAGCCGTGTGATTTCTTTTTTCTTCTCCTAGCACCTTTATCCTCTTGCACTTTGTGTTTTGTAAGTACCAAATATTATGAATGCGTCCAACTGTGTAATCCACCCCTTCACCTCTCATTCGTCTGCACGATTAAAGAAGTAACAAATGGTTTAACCCATTTAATACACACTGGAGCCTTCAATGGTAAAGGGTAGATGGAGCTAAGGAGGCTTGTTGAAACCCAGTCGTCAGCGTAGGTTATGGAAATCCTTAGTTAAGCAGAATTAATTCTCCCGAGAGTGAGAGGGAGGGAGAGAGACAGCCTAGAGAAAGTGATGGGGGCATAGATAGCAGCTTTCACAGAATGAAGCCTGGGGGAGTTAATGTGGGGAGTGTAGGCAGATCAGCGGTAACCATTATATGATTGCTGCTGATGGAGTCAACACCTGCTTAGCCTAAAAACAACAAACATATAGTCATTAAACTTTCAGTATCACCTCAGTGAGGGTGCATTCATTATGCACACCAGGGTCTTGTAAAGAAAGATGACTCATCAACCTCACAGCCACAATGTCTATGTGTTGTGGCAGTCTGTCACACTTCCTAAACTGACACCAGCCAACATTTTCAAATGTGTTGATTTGGTTTTTCATTAGATTTTAACACGACTGATTACATAAAAGTGAATATTGTTACAGGAACTTTTACACACATTGAACTGTCAATGTGATCAAGTTTGGATTAGGACTAATACCATGTTGAGTGGCATAGGCTAGTTTCAGCCATTTCCCCCTTACTTTTAGGTAGACTATTTTAACCATTTATTCATTATCTTTAGTTAACTATTTCAACTGTTCAATGCATTACATTTAGCTAACTATTTATCCAGGTAAGTTTCGCTATTTCAACTAGGTATTTATGAGCTTACGCTATCTGTTTAAACTGTTTATACACTAATGTTACTTTTAGCTAACTAGCTACATATTTGTGGTGTCCATTACTACAGCTATCTATTTCAACCATTTATCGATTACTTTTACTAACTATTTGAATTGTTTACCCACTAATTTTAGCTAACTATTTGAATTGTTTATTCACAAATTAGCTAACTATTTAAAATGTTTATCCATAACTTTTAGCTATCTTTTTCAACCATTTATCCATTAATTTTAGCTAGTTTAGTTTTAGCTAATTTATTCACTAATTGTAACTATTATTTAAAATGTTTACTCGTTACTTCTAACCATTTATCCATTACTTTTAGCTAGCTGTTTAAACTATTTAACGTTAATTACTTTTAGCTAGCTTATCTATTTTAACCATTTATCTACGGTTTAGACCTCTCAGCTCAAGGTAACTCATTCTCACACTCATTTACAAGTAAAAATGAGGACATATTCATATTTTTTTTAAAGTCCAACTCATAATCCTTATTTTTTTCAAACTAGTTTAGCTTCACAGTCTTTAATGTAAACCCTGGTAACTGCAGAATTAGCTTACAACATACCACACCAGTATGCTTAGTTAGGGATCACTGTGGTTTTTGGATGCTCATGATTTGACTTTGTAGCTTAGTTAATATTCATCTTACATCGGCCTACCTGAGTTCTCTTATCTGTCCCTTCTGTGACAGGCGTCTCCTCTGCGAGACGGCACCATACATTTTGGCAGCTGAATGTCATGACAAAGGCTGAAGGAATGGTTCCTGGGGGAAATAGAAATGCCGACTGATGTTTATCAAATTGTCATTTTGTGTTCTTCTAGCCTCCAGTGGATCTTTGGTGCGATGTTTATGCGGACCATGTGTTTCTTTGGCAGAACTAAGTGAAAATGGCGGAGGGGTCCAGAGACCAGGGAAGTGTGGGCACCACTGATCCAGAGGAGGACTCCCCCAATATGATTGTCTATAGAAAGGTAAGTCTGACTCTGTGTGTGCTACAGTATGTAGCCAATATGAAGGGAAAAACATTCACTGAGAGGCAATGACCCGTAGACAGGCTCCTGGCAGCCCACTGGTCTGTATTAATGTATCTCTATGGCACATGTCAGGAAGCCTCTCTTTCAACCATCTCTATTTCTCTCAGTCCTTCTCCCCCTTCAGGACCTTCTTCCTATAGCTCTGTACCATCACTAGAAACTACAGCCCTCCAATGTTTTAATAAGCTCTCAATCCCATCAATGAGGGTTTGGGTAATGAGAGGTCCTATTAGTGTCAAGGGTAATTACCTCTTCCCATATGGTGCTTCACTTTCAATAGCTGCTGTTTGACTGGAAAGGGAGAGCAGTATTGGTGGTTAATTATGTGGATGTTTGGCTAGGAAGTGGCTGATATTCCAGGGCTGGGATTGGGAACGGCCAACGAGGGGGTAGTTATGAGGAATAGTGTTATCTCTCTGGCAGTAGGTACTGTGACAGCCCATTTAAAAAAAGCTTCTTTTGATCAGACTTAAACCGCTTCTACCACCGAGCCTGCTGTCTTGATTATGGTGAAAAGTGTGTGATAAGGCAGGATGGAGTCGACAGATCCTCTCCCACTGTCCCGAATCCGGATTCATCCAGCTCCCAATGATTGCCTGTTCATAAAGTGAGGTAAACAGATTAGTGGAGGGATGGGCGAGACAGGATGTGAAATAACTTGACAGCGGCTGCATCAGTGGTAAATTTTTCTTTTAGGCATATTGTTAACTACAGCATGTGTCACTGTGGAGTTTAGGGCTTGGTGGCAACTTGAACAGTTTCCTTTAAACCTCCTTCTTCATAATATACACCTCCAGTCTGCAGCTCACCTGGAAAAAAACTGTCAATGAACTCCTTTGTACTCAGAAGCTTGATAAATTTAGGATTGTGTACTATGAGCGGTGTCACACGTCAGCAGTTGGCAGCTTAAGGGATAGTGGAAGTGCACTGCCAGCAACAATTGACTTGTGTACTGTAAATACTCAACCTGTTTGTGTAGCAGTGGGCATTTACAGTCTCTTAAAATTTTTGCCAGGAATCCAGGAATGATAATCAATAATCAAAGCAGAACTATGACAGAGACAGATGTCTTCTCTTCCCGAGACAGGTGTCACATATAGCTGTCAAAAATATTTGTGTATTGTTTGTATGTCTGTTTTGTGCACCTGTTCTACACGGCATGCATTCATTGTTTATTCAGTATGTTCATTATCCTCCATGTGTTCTAAGAAGCTGTCAGTCTACAGAGGGAACATACTGTAGTTGCATGTAACACTGGGTATCTTCATGGACTTCACAGCTTTATTATGTAACGCTACACACGCCTGGAGGCAATGCATTTAAGAGGCTAGTTTTTGCTTGTCAGGATGCTGCCTGAGGCAATATTTATCATTTTATGTTTGAGTCATACGCAGTGACAACAGACAGACGATTCGGAGAGTGACAGGATTTTTCTGCCCTTCCTGCTTTGAAAAAGCGATTTTGGATTTGAAGCGTTTGAGGAAGAAAGCCGAGGAGGAATAATAATAATTTCAGACTGGTAATATCGTCTGAATACATGGTTATAATGCAGACCTTTATTTAAACTGATGTAGTTTCATATTTTCCTGTATTTCACCTCAGCGCCACTCACAAGCTGAAGATGTCAAAGAGGCCAAACGATAGAGAGGTGCTGGGTCTTCGAGGGTAGAGCCCCTGTGTCCTCTGGACTTGGTGGGTGGGCAGCCTGGCGCAGTGTGAATGCGCTGCTTGCAGAGAGGCAGATGGCCACCAATATGCTCAGCCGCCTGGGAAAACACTGGCAGTTTCATCCTAAAGGCCTGAGTCCCTGTCAGCTGGAAGACATCAGTGTGGGCAGTACCTTTGTGAAATGTATAGGTGGTGAGGGTTAAGATACCTTTACCTATATTGCCATATCTGTTGCAAAACTAGTAAGTAAACTGTGTAGGCAGTTAGACAAAGGTGAATGTGATGTATTTAGCTTTAGAGAGGCTGAGTGCTCAGGCGGGGAGGAGGCTGTCTCTGTCCATGCAGTGTAGGTGCTGCAGTGCTATATTGCTCTGTCTCTCTCCAACCACGAAAAGAGGAAGTGAAGCAAAACAATCTAATAACTACAGGACGTCTTATTGCCTCGAGAACTTGTTGAGAAAAATTGGTCTAACAGAAGTAGGTTGCACACATGCTGTAAAGGCGCACACACACAGGAGCGCCATGCTGCTTCAATGCACGCTACCTGTTCCTGCTGTTGTGCTTTTTTTCTTGCTATGTTTACCTCCTTAGTTCAAAAATCTATAATAGAAACAGTCATAAGTGACCTTTTTGCGGTTCAAGCTGTCCTGTGAACAGTTTTACAGACATCTCATTTATAGTGGTAGTCAATGGAGAAATCCTCTTTGGGCCGTAGGGGATTTTTTTTTGCTGCAATACCGCGAGTGACCACTGGGCAAAATTGGATGCAAGGCTGAGTGGCGCCTTCATATCCAGGTCTAAATGATACATTAAAAATGTACAAATATAGCTGAAATTATTAGGCGATTATCTATGTAAAAATATTTAATGGTTGCAGCTTCACAAATGTGAAGATTTGCTGTTTTTCCTTTTAATTACTTTAATAATTTTGAGGTTTGGACTGTTGTTTGGAGAAAACAACCAATGAGAAGGTTTCACGTGAGGCTCCTGTGTCATTTTGATAGCATTTTTCACTATTTTCAGAATTTTCCAAAATACCAAACAATCAATCAGTTAATTGAGAAAATAATCAACAGCGTTAATACATAATGAAAATAATCAAAACAACAAAACAGTACTTTTACCTGTCACTTAGTATTTTTGCATTGTGGTATTATTACTTTTACTGAAGTAAAGGATCTGAGTACTTCGTCCACCACTGCTATGGGGTGATTAACACAAGTCATCACACACGTGTCACTCCTTTAGACTGGAAAGATGTATAATCCAACTGTACGCGTGATGGGGGAAGTTATAACTGTTAATACCAAACTTAACCTCCCACACCATCCACATCAGTGACTGTCAGCTTGGTTTAGGGTGATTTAGAGACAGGACACAGAATGATACGTATGAAATTATGGCAATCACACTAACGGAGAGATGTTGAATCTCCCTCGAGGGTCAGGAGAAGATGAAATTACTGTAAATAGCAGCTTCCCACATCGTCCATTCATCTACCACAGCAGGGGCTGCCAGCTGGTTGGGTATGAAGGGTCACTGAATTGCTCTAGTTCTGCTGGTCAGAAGCTTGACTGTCTTTCTGCTGTCATCCATGAGTCACACTCTCTTCTCTCTCTGAAGTGCCCCTGGGGCCCACGGGGGGTCTATCTCTCCTCTTTTAAGACAATCCTCCATCCGAGGTGTCTATGGACCACTACTCGCTGTTCCAATGTGTGCACTTAACATATTACAGTTCTGCTGAACACTCTGGATATCACCTCTGCAGCTGCAGGGACGAGCTCTCCCAGCGCTTGCTTTATCATGTATGACTGTTTTAACACCGTCTCCAATTGCACAATGGGAGCCTTTATCTGACGCACTGGAATGGGCTGAACTATCAGGGTCACGCTGAAGCCTGTGTGCCTGTATGCTAAGTGCCAGTGTGGGTTGCTTTCCTAGTTGGGTCAATAAGATAAAACAACAGTAGCAGTGTAAAGTTCTATCTCTTATATAACCAACTCCTGCGTGCTGGCCCGTCTCTTCTTTCCAGTTAAGCAGAAGGACCAACACATGAAAATCCTGAAAGTCCACTGAAAGACAAATCACAATTGGATAATAATTCACAGTGTTTAAGCAGCCCGTGCACTGTGTTGAGAGAATTATTCTCCACATCCAAAGAGAATCACTGTGACTGAAATAAAAGGCTTTTCTTCAGTGAGGAGAGTTCTTCCTGTGCCAGTGCTTCTCCTGCTACCCCTCCCTGTTTGCTCTTAAAGGAGCACATTTAATAATGCAGCCAGTGTTCCTGTGCTTCATATTGGGACTAAAGCGTAAATCTGCATACTGTATGCATGCATAGGATGATGTTAATAGGGAGCATGGTGGGGGGTCGTCTGGCACCACTGTGTCCCACTTCTAAATGCCCTCCAAACCCCCTGAGCCTCCCACTTATTGCAGGCTGCTTGGAAGCGCACTGGAGATGGAGTACGCCTTAAATACCTCCTACTGTAGTCTGAATAACCTCAGCATTGCTGCGGAGCACTGAGGGAGCTCACTGCACTCCCACAGAGCAGATCATATTAAAATACTAGAAATATGTATAAAATTACAGCAATTGACTAGAAGAGGATTTCCACATTGGATAAAATTCACATTAAATGTCTTGGGGTTTATGGGTAATATCATTAGTGAGGAAACTGTTGCTCAGTTGAATTGTTGTTGATGATGATGCTAAAGAATAAACTCTTGTGTCATCATGTACGGTAAAAACTCGTACTCCAATGGCTTATTGGAACCAACTCTGACATTAGTGTGTTAAAAGCTGCTGGTCCGCAGTGCCTTGGGGTGACACTTTGACAAGTTTGACAGCTGATGACTCGCTGGGCAAAGTGTAGTCCTGCGGTAATGCTGACACACTGAATTAGTGAAAAAATAGGATGTGGAAAGCAAACAAGCTATTAAAATATTAAATTTTGTCACTTTTTGTTTTTTAAACTGCATTCACAGTCACAGGGACAATAATCACATACACTGTAAGGCTGTCAAATCAGTATCAATACTTTGAAAAGTTTTCAATACCACATGTTTAAAACAATGCAATATCTGCATTTAATAATATCTAGTACCAAAACTATAAAAAAAAAAAACAGGTCGACAACCAAACATATGTTGACGTATGTGTTCTGTGACTTTTTCTGCACCAGCACTGTGTGTAGGTTGTTAATAAATACAGAAAAAGAAATTATTTGACCAAGTAAAAAAAGAAAATAGGATGACTATTGTTTTTTTAAATATTAGTATTGTATCAAAGTTCAAAACTCTGTTATTGTGACAACCTTACTACACTGTACTTATCTCCACCAACTTCTGATAAACTATTTAGCTCATTAGCCGCTAAATGCTAATGTCTCCGCTAATGTCTGCTAACTGTCGATTTGCCGTTTGTTGCTGAGCAGATTGTGTACAGTGGAAATCTGCCTACCTCAGCAGAAAAAAAATCCATGAGAGGTATAAGAGTGGTAAAAATACAAGACTTGAGTCCACACACAAGATCATGCTCCCATAAACAAATTGTGCTGGACTTGTGCTTCTGTCCAGCATCTAGTGTTTAACGATTTTGGATGCATGTGCTTTTGCAGATATGAGAGTGGTGAAATGGGAACAAAACAATAAAGTTGTGGATAAACTTTTGTGAAAAAAGCTACTTAACACTGAGGGGAACAGCAGTGTCAGGTGATAATTTATCATATGAGCAACCCACGTTATTCATTATAAATATAAAACTGTTGATTATAGCTGCTTTAAGGACCACTGGACCATTATTATAAGTATTATAAGAGTTTTTATATTTTATAGCTTCCTCGTAAGAATAAGAAATCACAAGGGAATATTATGAAAAGTATAGCTGGGGGAGTATCACCTAACCCTGGATTTATGATTTTAAGTCACAGTTGCACAGTATGCCATTTATGTATCTTCAATTCTAATGCCTTTCATTGTATGAAAGAAAAGGTTTAGTTTGTAATCGTGTTACGCTTTTCTGTACTCATTTTAAAAGTTGTTGTTGTTGCGTCATTGAGCTGTAAAGATGGATTACTTTAGTGAACTGATCTAGTTTTCAAGGGTGCAGTAACATACAAGGCTGATGAGCATAGGTCATTAAAGGGGCTAACCAAATCATTTGTGTGTATAGTGTGCGTACAGAATGAGCCGTAAGTCTGCTTTTACTCAATTTGGCTGATGAAAATGTAATAGTTGATTGAGCATTAAGGATGCAGGAGCAGATGGTTAATTTGTCCTTTAAAGGAACACTAAATGGAATATTATAGAGTGAAAACTTTACTGACTCTCACTGCTGCCCGACTCTCCCTCTTTTACAACTTTACCTTCTTCATGCTTCCATTTCAGCTCCAACTTTTGCTCAGACTGGCTCAAACCCTCCGGGGATCTTGTCTAGAAATGCTCCTCGCCTCTCCATGTCCCATTTTCACTCTGACTACACTGCTCATCAAAGAAAATGAGTATTTTGTCACAGTTGACAGATTTTTTGTTGTTGTTGGTGGTACATTTTATCTTTGAGTTGGCAGATCAGCCAGTGATGAGAATGTCCTCAATATGCTGAATAGAGCTGACGAAGAATGGTTCTCTGATGGGAAAAAAAAGATGTGCGCTACTTGCCAGATGACAAGATATTTCATGTTTTAATTTTTGAATGGCTCATTAGACTGCTTCTTCTCTGCTAAGAACGAAACTAAAAGACCTTCTTAGAGAGTGAAAAATATCAGAATAATCTTGACTCACTCATCCACACATGACATTGAAATGACTTTTAATTACCTCTGACAAAGAGGAAAAAGAGCATACAGCAGTACAATGAGGACTGTGAGTGAAATGTGATGATCAGCAACACTTTGAGTAACCTTACAAATGTGCAGTAATTGGAACACCATCTGCCAACCTTCCCATTTGCATTATTTACAGACACATCTGATGGGTTGATGGAGAGAGATGATTTCCCCTGAAAATAGAAGGTATGACTCAGATTAGACAGACAGGGAAAGACGGAGTATCATCTGTGCACTGTTGAGCCACAGGTAATGATGGAGTGTCTGCTGCTGGAGTGCTGTGACTCTCTGTAATTGTCTCTGGGTTGAGGCTAAAGCAGGGATGAGTCACCCAGGCCCCAAATGCTAATCACCATGGCGAGCTTGGCTGACTAAACAGCCCTCGGAGGAGAGACCAGACCATTTGTCCTCACTCCAGAGCATGGACCTGCACCCCCAAACCACATCCCCAAACTCAGTTCAGTTCAGACAACCTTGACACTGTAACTTTGCCCTTTGGTATTTCTAAGCTAAGTTGTACGCTGTCACTCAACCTTTAGACAGTATGTAGACAAACGACTGAAATGTCCTCATGTGTTTGTCTGGTGTCATCACAGCCAGAGTCATAAAGGTTTAAACAAACCATTGGTCAAAAATGACAGCCTTATGCTCCAACTAAATTCGAGAAGGTTGGGAGGATTGACTATCTGACATTACGTGAGTGAGTTAGATAATCAGTGGCAGATTTTCTTCTTTTTTTCCTCCTCAGCTTGAAAATAATAGAAATGTCCTCGTGGGAGACCTTGCTCCTCGCTGACTCCCATTTCCACTCCAACTGCTCTGTCGATAACTCATATGGCAGAGGCCAAATCCATAACAAAGCCGTGATTACTTTCATCAAAATGAGTTAGAGAAAATGTGGACTATGGTTTCTGTTTTTTTAGCTTGGCTTGGTGGAGGTTTAGCCTGCTCTTACATTTTAGTCTAAGTTCATTCAATCAGTTCTATCAGCAAATTACATGGGATTAAACTAAGTATCATATGTCACCTCAACCTTTATTAAACCCAGCTTCCTTCTCAACCACTGCACCTACACATCAGGCAACATGAGCCTAATTAAATTTGACACCCCAGTACGTCCAGCTTTGAATTTGACACCGCTGCATTTGCTTTAAATGGAAATTGGTCTTCATTCATGGAAAAGACAGTGGGAAGGGAGTGCTGGAGCTTTTATGCTTAATAATCATCAGAATCGATCAGGTTCAGGCCACAGAGAGAGGCGGTAATGATGCTGCAATAGGGTGGTATCATGAGAAGAGGCTAACATGATTATTCCCACGCTTCGGAGGCACAGCTGGCAGCAGGGAGCAAATGCACATTCATAAATGTGGGATTTTTTTTCCACTGTAAGGGCTGTGGGTTTAAATAATGCAAGGGCTGTCCCCAAATCAGGGTTTTCAGAATCGACTCAAGAGTTATCTTTATAAACACTGAACATTATTATTAATGTCTTTTTTTTCCTCAATGCATCTTACCTAAAAACGTGAAGAATATATTATATCACAGCCTACGTCAGACTCATGTTTTAAGCGAATTAGAACTGCAACCATGTCACAGTTCAGTTCTAAAGTCGGTTATTAAATCTTAGCGGGCCATGAAGCGCCTCTGCTGCTTGGCTGTCAGCCCAGGAGTCAGTGACTGGAGAAGAGGTGCAGTAGAAGAGGTTGTACCAGCATCTGGTTTAAAAGTAGTTTCATATTCAGCACCAGAGGTGAGAGCGTCAGAGCAGCCAACAAACGTGCTGCGATTCCTCACGCTGTGCGGCGTCGCACCGCCCTCCGTTCCCATTGCCCTTCTCTACTTCCATCACAGTTGTAGTTTACTAGGTACTATCAAGCCGAGCCGAGCCGTACCATGCAGTGGAAACAACATGTGCAAAGAAGACTTCCTTTGTAAAGGTTACATCATAAGGTGAGGCTGAGTCCTTACTGCTGTGGCCCAGGTTCGATTCCTTTGAGTTCTGCTTGTACGAATCAAGGGTCAAGGAGGGTGTGATTGTGTTGAAAGTGACCAACCACAAGAGGGCAAGTGCCTCCCTTGGTTTTTTGCCCCCAAATTGTCAAAAGTTAGGTCAGGTCAGAGTAGACTTAACTGTGAGAGGTTGTATGCCCTCCAGCGCTAGTTCTGTACACACAGGTGTCATTCTTTGCTTCTCCATATGTTTTCTTTCTTGCTCAGAGCTGCTTTTACAACCCTCTGTTGTTGAATTTGTGCACAAGGACTTATCTTGTACAAGTGGCAGTTATTTTCTGTATGTGTGAAATGTGCATGCAACTTATAATATAAATCTGATGCCATAATCCATGTTCTCCTGAGATCGTCACCATCAGTCAGGCAGCCTGAGTGCCAGCCACAGTCCAACTCCAAAGGCTACATGACTGATGCATAATTCTAATGAGACAGTCCTAACAATGTCTCCCCTGGAGGCCTATAGGTTTCACTTATAAAACACTGAAATGTAATTATATCAAGATTGCTCAATATCAAAGGTAAGAGAGTCAGAAACACATTACTTTTTGCATGACTTTTCATTGTGACATTATCCACATTTGTGTGGTTATTTGCCTCAAGACTACAAAGGCATGCGCTGCATTTAGGCAGTAGACCTTTCTCTGTGCCTTCAAGTGTGGCCATTCAGAAGATTTTTGCCTTTATACGTGGTTGAAGAACACATGCCTATACAAACTACTTTCTTCAAAGTATATGGGCCAGTCTGTCCACTGAGATGAAATTGATATCAACCCTCCCATTTATGTTAAAACAGCAAATAAGTTATGTTTAACACTTAGTGAATTTATTAAAAATAGCATTACTGCAACTTGTTACTCATCAATGCATAACACTGTTTGTGCATTCTCACAGAGGAGCAGCCTATTAAACTGCTTTTTGTCGGCCTACTCATGTAACATTCATATGTGAGTATGTTCATTTTATAGAAAGATCAGATCAGATTTGGGGTCACACTGTGATAAACTTAATCCTCTCTTCTTGCCAAATAATAAACTTTCTGCATGTAATGTCTGCAGTAAAGAAGATGCATTAGTAGATGTTACACCCAAGTTCAAGACTATTAACTCAATAAAACATAAAACAGACAATTTACAAATTTCACTGCTATAATGAGACAGTGATATTTCCAATGTGTTATGTTGTTCTTTCTGTATAATATTGTATTCATAGATTATGATAGGAATATCCTAAGCCTAGGTCAGAAAGGTGCTTGTAGCAGTTGAAACTATGGAGGAAAGAACTAAACAATTCTGATGTACAAAGTCCTAAAGTTGGTGTGGCTGAGAAGATCGCCTTCACGAACCCTTGCTAAATTACAGCCAGCCATCGCGCACACATAGCATACAGCCGGGGATGACAACAGAGGAGGACACTTCACTTCACTTTGAAATATATTGAGAGGATATTGGATCGTAAACCGTGGTTACTCCCTTTCTAGGAAGCTTATTCAATAATTCAAGGGGGTGTGATGGCAAAGTTGCAATTTCTGGCTTTTGCAGACATAATAGATGGTTCATTTTTGGCTCCCCTGAGGTGAAAGAATAAAAGATTTATGAGCAAATTTGGTCGCTCGGTATCAATGCATTAGCTAGCACTGAAGGTGGTCTGTTGACATTATAGATGATCAATTAGCAGTGAGTCAGGATTTTATGTCATTAAGCACAAACTGTGAATGCTCACATTTTACGTCCTATTATCACTCAGTCAGTCAATCAACTTTTAAGGTAGTACATGTCTGCGATATATCCTGTTATGAAACATTGTTTTTCGCCTGTGATACAATTGAAGGAGCTTCGTCTGGCCACCTCGGGCCTCATTTGGTTTCATTAAAAGACAGTTAGAGGATGATAATGCCACTAAACCAATTAGTGGCATGTGAGGGAGACGACGACAGTGTGACAAAGGCCAATGCTGCTGACATGTCCTCTGCAGACCCCTGTCAGGAAGAGAAGTCATCCCCACAGGGACTGAAGGCAGGAAAGCACATTACAGGCGCTTGCTGCCTCGTGGCACTGCAAGATGAGATTTCCTCTCCACATGTCAGCCCAGCTGCCCAAATTTCATTATCTGTACCTGCGATTTGGAAGTAACAAGGCTTTATTGCCAGCATTGGCTATCTGTCACTCTGCCAGAGAACGGAGTTGTTGTCATAGCACCTCACCAGACCTGAAATGATGATCCAAGCGAAATATACTGATGGAACTGCTGGTGAATGTGTTGCTTGCTTGTTTGACAGCAGGCTTGTGTGAGTTTCGAAACATCTGTGAGAGATCTGTGCTCCACTATGCATTCTCTCTCTTTCATAACAGCCCTTTTCACTCGGCCCTCACAGTCCTTGCCCCTAAAAGTCGACCAGCATTCTCACACTCACAGGAGAAAACCGAACCAGGTAGTAGGCACATCAAGTCTGTGGTAAAAGCAGTTTGTGAGTGATATTTTCATCATGTTGGAAAGGGGGGAGGGGGGGGGATAGGGGTTGGAGCTTAATGATACACAGCAGAGCTATAAAAATTATTTCTTATACCAGTAGCCGTGACAGGAAATCCATGCATCTTGAAAGGTCAAGGCCCTCTCTCACTCACTAATAGCATGTACGCATAGGAGCGCACGAGGGACAGAGCTGAAAAACAGTATTATTTTTGAGCCGAGGTAGAAAATGTGCAGAGGATACATACCATCTCCCGAGAGAGACAAGAAAATTAGGTGCAGATGGTATTATGGAATGATGGCATTAAAAAAAATACAAGACTAGGTGAAACCTAGTATATGGCTGGACTATTATACTTAACAGTAATGTTGTCAGGACACCCAAATTTTGACTTTGATACCAATACCCAGTTTAGTGTCACGATAC
>JBBPCS010001644.1:0-14727 GCA_037974645.1 Hollardia meadi
AAATCCATTGTGGTGGTGTACAGAGGCAAAATTACAAAAATTGTGTCACTGTCCAAATACTTACGTACCTGACTGTATGATGACGGGATTGTTTCATTTTAAATAATTTTGGTTTACATGAGAGATTTTAGAGATGAAACACCAGATCATGGTTAAAATCATTTTCAAAGAGCAAATTCAAATTTAAGCTTAATCCTAATCTTAAAATTATGATCGATATCTGTCACTGTTTTCTGATGTTTAAAGACCAAGAAGTTATAGATAACATAATAATAGATCATTAATGTCATAGCCATAAAGTGATGTTTTTCTTTTTGGTCTATGAAACGAACGTTTGGCCTGACAGGAATAAAAACCATGACTCTACCTATGTAGATCTGTCTGTCGAAGCGTCCCGGTCTCATCAGTGCAGGATCCAGGATGTCGGGTCTGTTGGTTCCAGCCAGGACCACCACGTTAGTGGCCGTGTTAAAACCTGAATAAAAAAAACAAACAAACAGGAAGTTAACACCTAAAAAATCAAACGTCTGAAGAAGCAGACTTTGTTTATCTGACCGTCCATCTCCACCAGCAGCTGGTTCAGGGTGTTCTCTTGTTCACTCTGGCCTCCAAAGTTCCCTCCACCCCTCTTCCTCCCCACAGCGTCGATCTCGTCGATGAAGAGGATGCAGGGAGCATTCTTCCTTGCCATGGAGAACATGTCCCTCACCTGTGGAGGAGAGAACTCAATCATCCAGTCTGTTTTCACTGCAGCGCCACATTTTCAGCAGAGAAATGGGAAATTTCTCCTAAATTATCCACCAAATGAAGAACTGTGAGGTTCAAAGGTCTCAACGTCAGTCATCAGAACTCAACGTCCCACAGATCCCTGATCAGGTTTCCTGTACTCACCCTGGCAGGACCAACACCCACAAACATCTCCAGGAACTCTGAGCCGTTAACGGTGATGAAGGGGACGTTGGCCTCTCCGGCTGTAGCTTTAGCCAGCAGAGTCTTCCCAGTCCCCGGAGGTCCAGACAGCACAGCACCCTGAGACACCACCAGACATTAAACTCGATAATCTGTACCCAGAACAACTTTACGCACCTGAAATCTACATTTATGTTGTTTAATTCTGACCAAGCCAAAATCTAAAACAAAGGCAAGTTAAATAATCTAATGAGACTTAGATTTTTTTCAATAATTGTGAATCTAAAACTCTGATTATCAAAGTTCTGTAAATTAACATTCTGTGTTTTTTGAATTATTATTTGGCAATTTTTTTGCTGCACTCTGGATCGGGTTTATAATTAGTCTCTATTAAGTCAATGTGGGCTGCACGTATTTATATGTAGAGCTGCAAAGATTACTTGAATGAAATAAATTAAGTTGCAAATTATTTTGATAAATCGATGAATCATTTCAGTAATTTTTCAGGAAAAAATGTCAAACATTTGCTGCTTCTCTTTATCTTTTTAAAAGAAGTGAGATTTCCTGACAGTAAATAGTTTAATATCAACTTATTGAACTGAGGGTTTACTACGAAGCGAGATTAATGGGTTAGCGAGGTATGTTGAGTCTAAAGAAATGGTGTAATTACAGCAGTGAAAATTATATAATAATAATAACTTTATTTATTGAGCACTTTTCAAAACAGAGTACAAAGTGCTTTCCAAATAGAGCAGGTCTAGACCATACTCTAATTATATAGACAGAGACATGGTGGGGGGGGGCACAGACACAGAGATGCACAGTAACAATAATAACAGCTATAGAAATATGACAAATAAGTATAATAGTATCTATAGTAACTACTACATTAAGTACATGATCAATGATGTAATGACGACGATGATGATGATAATAATGCTTCACAGATAAAAACAACAGATAGAAACAATATGATAAGTAAAACCAATGTAGGGAAAGGCAAGAATAGATAAAACATATTTTAAAAGCACATTCAGGAAACATTAAAACTCAGATAAAATCATGAAAGGCTCTCCGATAAAAGTATGTTTTAAGAAAGAGATCACCGAGTCAGGCGACCTGATTTCCTCGGGCAGATCGTTCCAGAGCCTCGGGGCTCAAATGTCCCCTCTAGTTTTCAGCCTGGACTCTGGAACAGACAGAAGGTCTCTGCCCGAGGATCTCAGAGAACGTACCGACACATACGGCACGGTGGAGGTCCGAGATATAGCTGGGAGAGAGGCCATGAAGCGCCTTAAAATCACTAAGATCTTAAAATCAATTCTAAAACATACTGGGAGCCAGTGTAAAGAGGCTAAAACAAACAACAAACTCTTTGTTCTGGTTAAAAACCTGGCAGCTGAGTTCTGTACGTTCTGAATACAAGCAATAGAGACAATAGAGCAAAAAGGCTGTTGCAATAATCCAGGCGTGATGCGATAAAAGCGTGTAAAATGGTCTCTGTGTCTTTTAAAGTTAAAATTGATCGTATTTTTGAAATATTTCTAAGATGATGAAAGCATGATTGCACAAGTTTTTGGTGTGCTGCTCAAAGCTTAAATTACTGTCAAATAAAACACCAAGATTCTTTGCAACAGGCTTGATAAATTCCACTCGGAACCAGCAGATGGCAGAATTTGCTTTGCCATGTGCTGGGACCCAATGAAAAGGACCTTGTTTTGTTTGAGTTCAGCTGAAGAAAGTTTTTTGACATCACAAAGTCGTTAAGAGCACTTAGCATGCCTAACCTCTAACGTATATGCATCACGTTGTGTTTTGTGACATGGTAACATGCATGCATTCAGTTGGTGATGCTGAAAATCTTTTTTTAGTGTTTGCTTCTGATAATATTTAGAATTTAACACACTAAACGAATGATGACGGCAGCTATAGACCAGCATGGATGATGTTTTTATGCTTCTGATCCGTTTAACACTGCTGGTTTTACAGCTCTATTGGTATGTATCACAGATAATATTCAAACAATAAAAATAATTTCACTTTGATTTGACCAAAAATTGAAGTGATTTCCACATCTCCTTCATTATGGGACAGTGTCAGACCTAAATACAGTTTAATGTTTAAATCTGCTGAGTCATGTTTAAAGTTGAAGAGCTCTACAATCTGCAGGTCTCGCAGGAGAAATTAACCCAGAGACATTAGAGGTGAAATAAAGTGTTTCTTTTATTATTTTCTTCATCGCTCTCCATTATGACAACCTGTTCCTCTGGACTGAAGTAGGCGTCACATGATCGGTTCATTTTATGCAGAAGAAGAGTCACATGATGCACAAACGGCCCTTTTGATGAGAACAGAGACTGAAGCAGCCCGAGTTAAAGATTAAAGATGAAAGTCTGGATCTGTTGAACTTGTTTCGAAGTAATCCCCTCTATATGTTATTATAAGATTTGAAACTGAGGGACTCTCGCTGATTATAAGTACAACAGTCAATGAATCCGTTGGTACTTGTTTATGTGTGTAGGTATTCTAAGCAACAGATTATTTATAGCAGGTAATTTATATTTAGAATTATTTTATATCTTCTCTGTTTTATGTTTCCTTCTTGTTTATTGTTGTCTCATCTTTTTCATGCTGCCTTCTTGGCCACGTCTCTCTTGAAAAGAGATCATTGATCTCAGTGGGACTAACCTGGTTAAATAAAGGTTAAAGAGCAGCGATTAACAGTCGGTCAGAAAACATCATATTAACTTGAAATGAAAAGCGTTTGCCTTCCTGTCTGCAGAGCCATGACTAGCTGAACTGGTCCAGGAAATAGTCTCCCCCGCTGCTTGCTTGCTCTCCAGGTTAGATCAGAGACAGGAATTGTAAACACATGCTGCTTTCATATCAAAGCGATCGTTACCTTTCTAATCCATACTTCATTATCCTTCAGGCTACTTTCCTTTATTGTTATTTATTCTTGATACCAACAGCCTCTGCATTCTTTTCTCATCACAACTCATTTTACAGCGACCGGAGATGACTTCAAGGCTGTTTAACAGATTAAGATGTTGCATCCCAAAGTAACAAGCTGAGAGAATAACTCAACACTTATGAGGCTCTATCACCTTCTGTAGGAGCCCCCTGGAGGAGCCCCCTGGAGGAGCCCCCTGGAGGAGCCCTAAAAGGCCTCTGAATACCTGCAGTATGGCAGCAGATCTGCCAGAACTTTTCAAACCTGCCAGTTTAAGAGTAAATAACAAGTAAACAGCAGCTGTGGATATTTGGAGAAAATACTATATAGTTGTTTGAATTCCCTTTGTAGGAATAAAGATGAGGAAAATCTACAGACAGAAACCAGACGGACGGACTGGTTTCTACTAATAATATTGTACCTCTCAACTTGACCAACTGAGGTTAGTAATAAAGAGTGTGGTCTAGACCTACTCTACATGTTAAGTATCATGAGATAACTTTGGTTGTGAATTGGCGCTATATGAATAAATAAAATAATATTAAAAATAAATGATAAGGTTACAAAATCTCAGTTAATGACCTCATTTTTTGGCTCTCATCCGACTGCTGCCGATCAAAACCCGTTACTGACTGTTTACATGTGCCACACTCAGATATCCATGATGTCATCTCAGATCGATCGAAGGCCCCTTCAATCGAGCTGAAATCCTACAGTTTCAGACTTCGTGATGTCAGTTTATATGGTATCGTTGATACCATATTAACTGATATTAATATAGTATCATTGATACCATATTAACTGATATTAACTTTGCATTTGTGTTTTCACCTTGGGAATCTTGGCTCCGAGGTCCTGGTACTGTTGTGGGTTCTTCAGGAAGTTGACGAACTCCAGGATCTCCAGCTTGGCCTCCTCGCAGCCGGCCACATCCTTGAACTTCACGTCAATGTTGTCCTTCATCATCTTCGCCGTCGACTCGCTCATGCTGAAGGGCCCACCCCTCCCGCCGCCAGGGCCTCCTCCCATTGGTCCTCGCCGCAGTGTGAAGAGCAGGAAGCCAATGAGCAGCAGGGTGGGAATCATGCTGAGCAGAAAAGAGCTGCAGACACAGAGGAAGGTCGTCAGCTGTGCTGCTGTCGTACATCACATGTTCTTTCTCAGTGAAGTAGAATCATTTCTCTCCTCATGATGAGAATGTGTGAAACCCACCCGTCGCTCTCCGTGCTGTAGACGACAGTGGGTCGGTGTGACGGCTCCAGGCCGAGCTCTGCGTGCGCCACCTCCAGGTTCCTCTCAAACGAGTCGACGCTGCCAATGTTGAACCAGACGTAGTTCTGCAGGTCACATATTATAATTATTATATATTATAATTATATTATTCAAATGGCAGGCGCACCTTTTCAGTCTGTAAAATCTTTCTGCTGTATCAGACTGTTTGCTCTGTTGGGGGTAACTGCCTTTTTTGTCTTTTTGGGGTAATTATTATTTACAGACCGAAAACAGCCAAGCCAGCTTGACACGTGTATGGAAAAGCCCCATAATATGGCAAGATGATGTTTGGTTGGTCTCATTCTGATGCAGAAAAAACATAAACAAACTTTAAATCAGGTGCAGTTTGAAGTTTTTGTTGAATTGTTTCCTCTCACCACATCAGCGTCGGCCCCCGGCACCAGGATGACTCTGACATACTGTTTGTTGACAACCTCTAACCGATCCACCTGCACAGACAAACATTTCTCTTCAAAAGGCTTTTTTACTTTGACAGACTTTTCTTACTGAGCTGAAGGTTTTTAGTAAATGCAGGGACATCAGAGGTGTTCAGAGCTCCTCACCATTCCTCTGCTGACGTAGCGATGGACAAAGTCCTTCCAGCTGATCTCTCTGCCGTTGTCTCGGAAGTAGAAGTAGAGCAGAGCTGAACTGACTCCGGCCGCCGTGACCGCCAAGTAACGGAAGTCCTTCTCGTCCCAGGGGAAGTCACCCTGCAGAGAGACAGGTGGAGGTGGATGTTACACCTGAGCGCTCAGGTGATGATGATGACACAGGTGGATGTTTTCTGCTCCAACACCTGCAAAGAAACTGGAACTCTGTTCACTTTAGAACAGATACATCTACATATTTTTAACTGGAAATTTCTGTTAAATATTTATGATTACGGAGAGACTGATTGTCGGTTATATTATAAATACATTTAATAATAATTGATCAGAACACTCAATCTGCAAAGTAATTAGTAACTCCTGGAGTAAAAAAGTACAAGCAAAAAATGGAAATACTCGAGTGCAAGTACCTCAAAATTGTACTTTAATTTTTACTGCAAATGTACATCAGTCCCAAATATCAGTTATTGAATATCTCTTTGATTACTAATAATCAGTATCGGCCCTGAAAAAAACATATTATTTGATCATTATTTATGATTCTTGACTTTTGCACTACTTGTTTTTTTCTTTTCTCTTATTATGTTAATTATAAATACCAAGACAAATTCTTTGTATATTAAAAATCAACTATTGGTCGACCTCTACTTTATAGCCAAATAGTTTTAAAGGCCGATATAATACCAATAAATTGTAGCAGGAAAAAGCCGATAGACGATTAATTGGTCGATATCAAGCCCCCACAAAAAACTTTCCACTGTCAGAAATGAACAATCTTTAACTTTATGAGACTGAATAACTATTGAACTGAATATAAAGTAATAAATATCTAAATAAATCAATCAGGTTCACTGAATATCAAATTTAAAGTAATTGATAAATAAATATGGAACTGATCAAACTAACTGTAAAAATATGGAGGTGAGAGTGATTTTTATTTTTTGAGATATTATTTTCCTTCAATGCGAGTAATTTCAGTTGCGAAGGCTGCACAGACATCGATGTGACCGATTGTCACCGATCAATCAGTCTACCTCTCATACGATCTAAAAAGATTTCTGATTCCGATTGTAAATTTTGAAACCGTCATTTGACAGTTTCTACTTCGCAGGTTTCACCTGAGTAGAAGTGGGCAATCTGACCAAAAACTAATATCATGATATGTTTATAATATCATGATCAATATCCAATATCATGATACTTTTGTAATATCATGATCAATATCTAATGTCATGATACATTTGTAATATCATGATCAATATCTAATATCATGATGTTTGTAATATCATGATCAATATCTAATATCATGATGTTTGTAATATCATGATCAATATCTAATATCATATGTTTGTAATATCATGATCAATATCTAATATCATGATACATTCATAATATTATGATCAATATCTAATATCATGATACATTTCATTGTAATCTAAAGCTCCTCACGCCCCGTTCTGAGAGGTTCTGAGAGGTTCTGAAACAGAAGTAACACCAGCATCTGTAAAAAGTTCTAAACCTGAACATGTTGCAGAATGTGTCTGCTGCTCATTTTGTCTTACTGTGTAGACGTGGTAACTGAAATAAGATCAATAATCAGCTCAGAACTTGATTTTAATTCCGGCGTTATATATGGTCTGAAAAAGCAGGACAGCTATTTATTGCAAATACGATTAACAGGTAAAATAACATGGAAAGAAACGAGTCTCCAACAATTTCTGAATTTAATAATAATTAATAACTAATAATAAAGAGGGTGGTCTAGACCTACTCTACAAAACTGGAAATGGAACTTGATATTGCAACGATGGATTTCCAGTTCAATATGATACCTGACCTATAATGACCCTGTCTGTATCATTGTTTCTGTTAAAATAAACAGTCAACCAGTCCCAGTTTCATCATGTCTGTCCAGACTCATATAATATATGTAATGACTGATGGAGAGCTTGGTCACATGGTGCAACAACAATCACCTGAAGATCAATATCAGCAGAATCAAAGAGCTTGTGGTCGACTACAATGATTCAAATATTGATGTTGCTGCAGAGAAGCTCCAAATTCTGAAACATGGATTCTTCACACACAGAAGATCTAAACAATCAGCTCAGTTTGTCATAATTAGTGAATTAATTCTTGACTTATTACAAAAAATTTGTTTAATAGGTCACAGTGACTTTTGACCTTTGACCACCAAAATCTAAATCTGAAGAATTTCCATCAAGGTGTTCGTGAGATATCAGACGGACAAGATGAAAACATAAAGTCTCCGAACACGACATGAAAAAAGCTCGATCTCTGCGATTCACCTGAAAGTAAGACTGTGGACTCCTCCGAGATGCCTGAACATGTTTATTCTGTTAAAATATTTCAAACAAAAATCTCAGGATTTACCATAAAAATCAGTTTTATATCACAAAACAGAAACCAGCTTCAACATCAGCCCACAAACTGCATCTTCAATGAACCCGTTACATCAACAGCAAACTTACTTCATTTCACAGTTTATTCTTCATTTCAGTTCAAATAACACTCCAAACTAATTCTAGAAGTTTGACAAACCTTCTGCAGACGGCTCCACCAGTCTTTTCCTCCTCCTCCTCCTCCTCCTCCTCCTCTCTTCCCTCCTCCTGCTGCTCCTCCTCTTCCATCTGAAAATCAAAGAATACTGTTAGATCACACGAACCAGCGTCTCCTCACTGGTTTCAATTCCAGTATGAGTTCCTATCCCAGCTCTGCTTTCAGCGACATTAATTTAATTTATTAAGCTGTTAAACCAAAATATCAGTTAAGATCAACAAACTGTGACATCCAGCAGCCTCAAGACACAAAATGTCAACATTCTTTTTAGAAAATCTCCCATAGAGCAGCCATAAATAATCGATTAGTCGACTGAAAGAAAATCAGTTGCCAAATATTTTAACAATCAATGAATCGAGTCAAACATTTGCTGGTTGCAGCTTCTTCAATGTGGCTTTTCTGCTTTTCTTTGTTATTTCTGACAGTAAATGAAGAGTCTTTGGGTTTTGAACCTGAAGACGTCACTTTGGGCTTTTTTCTGAATTATTTGACATTTTATACATTAAACAATTCATTGTGAAAATAATCGGCAGATTAAATGATAATAAAAATAATCCTTCGTGGCAGCTCTACTCATCCATATTTACTTACTCACCAAATGACATGTTGCAGAACTTCAGCTGGTTTATTTAACAGGTTTTATTTTTATTACACCTCCAGCTGTTTGCTGTTGTCTAGAATTAAATGTGAGTCATTGAACTTGCATTAAAAATATATTTGGTGGTGGATGAAGGTAAAATACATAAATAAACATTAGAGACTGAAAAAGAATTGTCTGTATAATCATTGTGTCCATGTGACACAGCTGGATGTATTGTCACAGACACAAAGCAGCTAAAATGGGTTTAACTTGTGTCCTTCATGTCCTCACAGTCGTTTCTTTAGGAGATTATGTCTGTACATAACAGCCTATAGGAGGGTTACTTTGTATCATGTGATCTATTTTTAGATGAAGCTGTACTTTTGTTTGTCAGCTTTTTGTCCTGCACCACGTCCACCTTGTGTGCTGCTCTCACCTTTAGGCTCAGTGGAGTAAAGTCGTCGCTGAGCTGACTGGAATCTGCGACAGGACAGGAAGTTTGCTTGAGTCCGACAGACGTTCTGGAAAAAGAACCAGAGAGAGTGCACTGAACACAGTCAACTACAACAACAACAACAACGGCTTCTGGACCGCAACCTCTTACAGGTAAACAAACACTCGCTGAAGCTCAGTTTTATTTAAAACTCCTGATCAGAGAGTTCAGCAGCCTTCTTTTGTTCTGGGTGAGGGGAAATCTTCAAGTAATTAAAGGAATAAAAACCTAAATTAATTAATATTGAACTGAACAAACTTAAAGTAATTAATGAATCTGGATCTCAACATCAAACTAACTGGAGGTGGGAGGCATTTTTTTATTCTCTAGTTCTTTTCTCTCAAATTCTGTAAATCCAGTTGAGGAAACAGAAGTCGTCTCTCCAGAAAGACAGCAGGATCCTGATCTCGCTGGAGGGAGGAGCCTCCAACCATCGGTCATTATGTTACAAAATATTGATACACTTAGGCATCGCAATATTATGTTTTCTGATACGGTGTCAATGCTCAAAAACACTGTCAATTTTAAATTAATAGTTTAAATGCAAAGATTGATTTTTGTGTTGCGTTTAAACCATCGACAGCTAGATGGCAGTGTTGTAATCTATCTTCACAGGAAGTAGTAAGAAAATACAGTATTTCTGGCACAAACAACACAGGCTTATGAAACAGTATATCACAGGAAATCACAATATATTGAATGGTAACTCCAGTGTCATGATACGTATTGCATTGCCAGATTCTTGCCTATACAAAGTCCGAACCATTATTGGAGCCAAGTTCAAGATACTGATTCCCATCGACGCTGATTAATGGGCCAAAACAATTAATGGGCTGACCTCTGCTTTCCAGTTTCAACATTACAGTTCCCCGTACACAAAGCCAGCTTCATAAAGAAACTGTTTTCTCTGTTTGGTGTGGAAGAACTCGGCTGGCCAGCACCGAAACCCTGAACTCATCCCGACCTAAACACCTTTGGAATGAGCAAAATATTCCAAAATCTGGTGAATGGTTTCCAGAAGAGAGGAGTCTGTTCTGACAGACAACTGTGGTTTCATAACGTGTCAGAGGTTTTAGGGTTTTTTAACTAATCATTACTTTGAAAACATATTTGATATCCCATGCTGTGATAAACTATCTTGAGCTCTTAACAAGTAAACAATAGATTCACTATATCTAAAGCGCACAGGCCTGCATGTCCACTGAAAGACTTATTGTTAGGGTTATGTTATGGAGGGTTCCCTCCATACAGGCCATGAAAAGATCTGATCTTTCAGTGTAATTCATGAATCCACAGTCCTGGTTCTGAGCAGTTAATCAGAAGTCCAGGTGTAAGTAATCTGACTTCTTCCCAGATTAAAGATTACAGGGAAGTTGTCAATAATTAAATTGGAAACTGAACGTTTTCAATAACCTTACGCTTTAAGTTATATGTTGTAAAACTGATAACAAATAAAAATCGTATTAGTACGCCAAGTGTAATGAAAGACTACTCCAGCTCATATTTCACACTGGTATACAAAAATACTGTTTTGTTATCCAAACTAAAGTAAGAGATCGGTAAGAAATTTGTTAAATTACTATTTAAACCTAAGTTCAGTTACTTACCGCTAAGTACAGTAAACATTTAGTTAAAAGAACCTCAGTTTGTGCTCCGGTTAAACGTTTGAAAGTTGTTTTTTTACTTTAGTGCCATATTTCTAAATACACAGAATATACCTGGTTACAGGACAAAATGTCTCCAGAGGCTGAAATGTGACCCTTTGGCTATAATTCCCACAGCTGATCTATGCCGAATTAAAAACTGCATTAAAATAAAGCAGGTGATGTTTTCCGTGGAGTTTTAAGTCACGCTGTTGCGTTGGGAAGCAAACGAACCCTGAACTGAACGGTTTTCAGATGGGATCTGGTAAGAGGTCGGGCTAGTTACGTATCCGTTTCTCTACACGAACGTATTTTCATTTAAACCTCACTTCTAACCAACCTGGAGAGGAAATTAAGTCACTGACAGATTCGTACATTTCACAGACAACAGTCAGCGAGCCACAAAAGCTATACCTTCACTTACCGGTGCAGCGGAGCTTCGGTATCCGGCTGTGAGGAGCCGACCTGCCGTCACCGCGGAGAGCCGAGCCCGGGCTCCAGCAGCCCGGCAGAGAGGCAGGGCGGCCGCCGAAAGAAGCCTCAGTAGCTGAGACATCCTCCCCGTGCAAGTCCAAAACACAACGCTTTATGTTTAATTTCCTGCCCTGAACTTCATCATCCTGCAAGTGTTATTGTATAAGAGCAACAGCGTGAAATGTCAACGGGAGAATGATGTAAAGGCCCGAAAGACTTTCTCTTCAAATGCCTGCCGGAAATTCTGAAGTTGAAAAACTATCTATTCATCATTAAAAGTTCTTTGGGTTGAAAAAAAGGCCATTGTAGTAAACTGAAATGTATTTTGCTTATTCTGATTCCGTAAACTCAATTCATTACTTTTAAGATGACTTTATTAAATACAGGCATCACAAACGCCAACTCCGGGGCCTCACCGCACAGCTTAACTCTGATTGGCTGAGACAGAAACGGTTCAACCTCATGTAACTGTTACCAAAACATGGGATGACTGCGTTTTCAATGGTTTTCTCTATTTTGAATACTACATGCAAAAATTACATAATTTAACAATTAAACAAGATAGTAAAATATTGAAAATACCCGTAACAACTTGTGATAAGAAATAAATACAAGTCTTGTAAGATGACAATTAAAGTAATAAACCAGAGGGCAGTTACATCACATTAAAATAGCTAATTTTTCCTTTTAAAATTATGTTTTGTTTCAGTGTATCCTGCAACTAACAATTATTTTTACTGATGATTAATCTGCTGATTAGTTTCTGGATTAATCACTTGGTCCATTAAATCTCAGAAAGGAGCCCTGATGAAAAGCCTCCATCACAACGTCCTAGAGCCTCTTCATATTGCGCATTTGATCAATAGATGATCCAACTCAGGCACAATAATCCCCAGCTTCTTTTAAATCTCTTCTCATCTCATCTTTTTGTGAAAGTCTTTGGAAAATTTTGAGTTGCTTTTATTTATGCTGTTTTTATTTCTAATTATTTGATTTTATTCCTTTTATTGTTTCTACTCTGTGTTTATGTCCTTTTAGTATAATTTTAACTGCCTTCTCTGGTTTTATTTCTGTTTGTTAAAGCAGTTTGTAACTTTGTTTGGAAAAGTGCTATATAAATAAAGTTAAAGCTATGGTACAGTACCACAGGGTGTGTATGGTTTAGCTGGTAAAGCTATGGTACAGTACCACAGGGTTTGTGATACATTACCACAGAATTTGCTTTACCTGTTCTACTGTTCCACAGGAAATTTTTATTAAGGTAATGATCCTCTAATCAATTGTCCAAAACCCACAGATTTTTAATTTCCTATCACATAAGATAAAAGCAGCAAAGCCTCACAGTGAAGGAGCTGCAAATATTTAGCTTGAAAAATATCTGAAGCGGTTCATAGATTTATAAATTAAAATAGAAAACCAGAAATAGGAATCGACCGATCATGTCAGCTGTATTTTCAGTTGTTTCAAACTCACAATGGCAGATTCTATAAAACATACTAAATGAGATTCATACCAGTATGTAAATTAAGATTTTATTCCAAATGAACACTTTGGTTTGCAGTGATATGAGACATAACGTGAAACATCAATTAAAGAGTTCTAAATATTAAATACACATTTAAAGTAACTTAAAGGAGTAAAACAACTTCACTTGATCACTCGTGGAACAAACATGACAGGTAATGATGATTAAAATGCTCATCTCCCCATCACCCCCTCGGTCCATCAGCTGGATGTCTGCAGAGCTCTCAGCTTCCTCTGTAGGTGCTGTAGGAGAACCGACTCAGCAGCAGAGGAAGGTGGAACTTCTGCTCAGGGTCAGTGATGGTAAACACAACCTGGAAACACACAGACACACACACACACATACACACAGTTAGCGTCATATCCAGATGTCGCTGGACGATGCGCTAACCCTTCTTCCAGAAACATTATTGTAACACGTGTTAAACGATGTGAAAGGGTGTATTTTTAACCCAAACCATGATGTTATCCGAAACCTAACCAAGTATTTGTGGTGCCTAAACCTAACAAAAGTGCGACCAAAACCAAATTAAAATAATTACAGAAAAAAAGGGGGAATCAGAGCCATTATCAGGTGCAAATCGTGGAGATTTGTGACGTTTTATAATACATGCTTTCTGACAGACGAGGCTTCCTGACAGAAAGCACTTTCTGCTAGAAAGCTCTGTGGGGTTTCTGTCAGAAAGCTGCCTGGAAGCTGCCTGACAGAAAGCCTTTAAGGCTAACTTCTCCCATCTGCTAAGCCTTCCCTGACACACAACTGGTCCTTTGGCGTCCATGGCCGACACACTCAGCCTTCCCTTTAGTGTCTCAAACTGATGCACAAAGGCTCACGCCCCGCATGTCTTATCCTGACGCACAAGGTCTAGTTACTTTGGTTAAGTTTAGGCACAAAACAATGGTGAAGTTTGGTTATGTTTTGGCACAAAAACTACGTGGTTAGGTTCAGGAAATGTGTGGTGACGCTTGGTATCAGATGGGACGGGAATTCCGGTCTCCTGGGTGAAAGGGGTGTGTGTGTGACCCTCCACCCCTGTTGCTCGCTTCTCACTTTGGAAAGTACAACAGTTCAAGTTGTCTGAAACTGACGCAGACAGCTTTACATTACTGGTAAATTAAACTCTTGTCCGTCTGGATGAGATGCGAAGGACTGTGACAAAACGTCAATCTGACGAGCTGGGGATGAGAAGGGGCTGGCCTAGCACTAAGCCAATTAGTTATGATATGTGATGTTGACATACTGTATGGTCATATGTTGTCTGAACTGATGGGGATCATTTTCTTTTAAATTCTCCAACTATGACATGCTCGCGACACATCGTGGTGATCATTGGTCACATCAAAAGTGTTTTCATAAGACATTTGTTGAAAACGACCATGAACATCTGTTTTAGTAAATTATTGGTGATTATTATTATTATTATTATTAAGTGAAACTTTGTAAAGATTTACAGCTTCAGTAAGAACAGTCATTCAGAGGATTTGTTTCCAATAATTTCTAACTTGTATAACTGTAAAATTAACAATATATAACTATAAAATATCTTATTTAAGCATCTATTCCGCCATTAAATCCTCGTCTCACAGGTTCCCATGGATCGTAGCTGGATTTACTGCTGTGGTCCTGCTGGACGCCCACTGCTGCTATTATTATTATTATTATTATTATTATTATTATTATTATTATT
>JBBPCS010001645.1:0-14726 GCA_037974645.1 Hollardia meadi
GTGTGTGTGTGTGTGTGTGTGTGTGTGTGTGTGTGTGTGTGTGTGTGTGTGTGTGTGTGTGTGTGTGTGTGTGCCCTCTGGGGACAGGAAAACATGGGGTAGCCTACAGCCTACCTACACACTTCCCTGTGTGAGGAAACTTAATGAATCCATAGCCGACCTCTCCACCTCCACTCAAAAGACCTTTTTCTTTCTTTCTTTCTTTCTTTCTTTCTTTCTTTCTTTCTTTCTTTCTTTCTTTCTTTCTTTCTTTCTTTTCTGTGATAGCCTCCCAAGTTAGCAAGATAATTTAGATGTTGAGGGTTCCTCTGTTCATTCAATACAATCTTTTTAGCAGCCGTTTTACAACCGTTTGTAACTTAAGGCACATTTATGACCGTCAACAGATTTCCAAAGGACCACCTCCCCAAATAAATGACAGAAAAAATAAATCATAACCAAAAAACGAAATAATAATAATACAGAGTTGTGAGAGGATTTCAAAACATTCAAAGCACTGGTTTTCGGCTACTGCCCGCCATTTTGAACCCAAATTTATCTAAGTCAGGTCATATTTCCTCAAAATTGGAGCTTTTACTTGCCTGCTGGTTGTCTCCCACATCACTGTTGGGTCGAAAACCATTTTTGTTCCACTGCATCCGAGGGAACGTTAGCTAGCTGTGGCAGATGTTAGCTAGCTGTGGCAGATGTTAGCTAGCTGTGGCAGACGTTAGCTAGTAGCTAGTGGAAGAACACGTCAGGTGATTTTCAAATGTAGGCTACCTGGTCGTTGAAATTCTGCATTTTAATTTGACATTTTCTATCTCTGTGAATTCTTGATAACTATCTTTAGAATTTACAAAATAATAATGATGACAATATTAGCAATAATCCAACCATTTGGCTGTACAACTGCTTCCATGTCCCACTATGATGCTAGTTGATGCTCACTGGTTGAAAATACTGGAGCTGTCCCACAGTTACAACAAGTTACAAACATTGACTGTATATAAAGATGGACGACACGAGAGCTCCCCAAAAGTGAAGCCAAAACATATCAATCGCCCCCTGGTGGTGGGCTGCAGTATAGGTCATAAACCTTCTTCCTCAATGATTTCAGGTAGGACACGGGCCAAACTAAAAACTCAAAGTAAACCGTAAATACATTTTTCCCTAATATGGTTTCTGTCAATTTAGGTAGTTCCTATCACACTGATGCATGTGCAAGTGTTAATTTTTCTTATCAGTTTGGTTTTAATTCGTTATTTGATGCTATAAAAACGGGGTGAAACATCATGCTTGACAGCTGAGCCGTGCTCGTGATTGGGCGAGCGGGTGTATGTGCGGGAACTTGATACCGCGGCTCCGGTTGCTCGCTGACCAAAAAAATGACATTATGAGAGCGTAAAGTAAAGTTGAGAACTGGATGAGCTGAAACTTACGATAAAGCTTTATAAGGCTGAGGGGAGCTGCAAATTCAGGGGATAAAATATCAGTTACGGGCCCTATAAAGTAAACTACAACTGCTCTAGGTTGGGTATTTGTAAGAGTTTTCTTCAACCATTGGACGTATTACTATGAAATTTTGTAGAGCTGTTCATGTTCCCCAGAGGATGAAGCTCACTGACTTTGGTGATCTGACTTCTCTTCTATCATCAAGCCAAAACGTTAATCTCTCCAATACTTTAGATGAGTCAACACTGAGCATTACAGCCTCACAGAGCAACTAGTTTGGCTTTAGATGCGTCTTGTTAGATTCTCTTTTGTCTTTATTTGATGGAGTTAAAAGAGAAGCAGGCAGGGAGTGTGGAAAATGTCTCCAGCTGGATTCATACTGAAGACATTTTAGCTACATGCCATGTGTCCTCAGCCACTACTCCACCAAGATGCCACTGTTTACATTTTAAGCATTTTTGCTGTCAGCGCGTGGCAGCTGTTCATTTTGTTGTTTTTGTTATTTCTCATTTGTACTAATGATTAAACGTTTCGTGTCCTTCTAAGCCGCAGAAGTGCTCCGACTGTGAGTCACATAAACGTTGTCTGTCAAGTCTCTTGTGTGTCAAAAGGAAAATCTGACAGTCGAGTGAAACATGCTGTCAGTGCAACGGGCCTTTTTGACAGCAGAAAGTTTGACTTTTCATACGGGAATAAGCGCAGGGTTTCTCAGTAGACCACGACAGCGTGACATTGAGCCAACATGAAGGACCCTGAAACTGAAACAGCTAAATGGAATTCAACCATCATTCATTTCATTATCATTTCATTATTTAAGTAGCCTAAAAGTATTAATACCACCCTGTAGAAATACTCCATTACATGTAAAGGTCCTGATTTCAAGAGTTACTCAAGTTAAAGTATCATTATTACTCATGTACTAATGTAAAAGCAGGATTTTACTGTTGTAGTTGATTGAGGTGGAGCTATTTTTTAACTGTGGGACTGAAACCAGTGATTACTCTCATTATGGATTAATCTGACGATTATTTTCCGACATTAATCGATTGTTTGGTTTGTGAAAATTCTGAAAACAGTGTAAAATAGTCAATCACAATCTCAATGCACCCAAAATTCCCAAAAAAAAATTCAAAAAATGTTATTCCTCACATTTATCAAGTTGGAATCAAGGATTAAGAAAACAATTTCCAATTAATTTACTGTCAATTGATCAATAAACGAAACACAAAACACGCAGCTGCTCTCTGTATCCATATTCAGTTTAATATTACTTTCACTGTTTAGCTCATGAGGGGAATTAATGAGGATTAATCAAACATGTTGTTTCCTTTTCCTTTGCAACTGCAGAACGACACTGATGCTTCCTGTATTAGTGAATAAAGCACCTCCTCATCGCACTAATGAATTCTTATACATATTAATGTACACCAGCGGGATGCTAAGCTAACGCATTGTAGTAATTTGGGACAGTGTGATCATATAATGAAAGCATGATTGGAACATTATTCATTTTAATCAAATCATTAAAGATTCATTGGCTGCGCTACCTTATTATGTGCAGGTTGTCTATGTTACACACACACACACACACACACACACACATATACATGGATGCAGGCAAGTATTGCACACAAAGTTCAGTTATAACAAAGGAAAATGTGCTGAAGATAAAATCAGAGCTGCTTCCTTTGGATTTGACTGCAGCGTCATCTCTGCTGTAGGTGGATGTATGCGCATGCAGTATGGAGGTTGTATTCCAGTGAACAGGCAGGGCTGCAATAGTGTCCAAACTGCGACCTCTGCTGGTGACAAGTATTGTTGCTGTTGATCACAGCGTGAGATGCAGCCGTTGTTTTATTGCGTCATATTTTATTGCAGAGGCTTGAGACCTGCTGCTTTTCTGTCTTTAGTGAGACTCTATATGATTTTTTTATTTTTATTTTTTTTTTGGTGGGAGGGAAAGCTGCTAGAAATAAAAGCATTGACTAGTCTTTCAAAGTCAAGCCTGGACACTAACCGTCTTCTTTGCTTGGCTGGTCCCAAGAGGACAAGTTCAAGACTTTGGTGATCCCCTGGTGCACCGTGAGGTTGACCTTTAGTAAGGTGTCCCCATAACTACTGGATAGATTGCCATGACATTTGTTACAGATAGTCAGTTTGCTAAGAAGATAAACAACAACAATGACCACATTGTAAACAAAGTGTCTCTGTACATTGTAAACAAATACAATAGGCTCCAGTTCAAATGAATAAATACTGAAGGTGTAATGTAGATTACTTTTATTTAATTATGAAATGTTAGCACGCAAATCATTGTCTGTATATAAAGATGGACGACACGAGAGCTCTCTTAAAGTGAAGCCAAAACATCTTGATCGCCCACTGGTGGCTGGCTGCAGTATAGGTCATAAACTCCTCTTCCTCAATGATATCAGGTAGGACACGGGTCAAACTTAAATCTTGTTTAGATGAAAAGAGGATGACATTTTCATTCAGCTGTCATTGGTTTAATGTGGCTTTAGCTCCCAGATTGCACCAATAATGAGTACTCAGTCCTGGGGATAAAGTAGGATCAAGTTAATGGTGTGGTAACTTCATTCAACAACTATTTTTTTGACCAGGACCTCGCAGTTGTTGAGAGTTTGCAGAAGTGCAAGTGCAGAAAAAGTACATCATATACGAAATATGACATCTTCACTGATCTATACTGGACTTCTGTGACAAAATTACTTCATGGAAATCACAAAAAAAACTGAAACAACAATAGGTTTTCACACTTCCTCTTACTTGACATGCGAAATCATTGTTGTGCACTGTCTGACGCAGTTTGAGCAGCAATGATTTACTCGTGTCATTTTTTTTTTTTTTAAACGTACTGCTGAATCCAACGAAATGGTCGGACTGGAATTCAAGCACGGTACATTCCACCTTTAAAGCAGTGTTTGCAGTTTTGTGTTTCTCGAAAACTAGTCCTTTTTTTGTGGGGTGCTTGTGTTGTGGTGGTTACGGTCATTGCTCACAATCTCGAACCAGTTCATAGGAATGTTCATAGCTGGACAAACCCCTGACACACAGCAGCATCAGATATAATTCTAGGTAAATTATTACATCCTGAGATGCAGTCAAAAAGAGAAATATTTATCATTAAAAGTCAACCCTTGAGTAAGAGTTACAACCTTAGGAGTTGTATGAATATTCCTAGAAACAATTTAAAACAATGTCTTCCTGAGCATTTTGGGTTTGTCACCATTTCTTTCCTTATCAAAAACGATGTATCCTCTAGCTCTAAAATTCAGGAATGATGAATTTGACAATAAATGATAAAACACTTCCTCTCTCAGTCTCTTATTAGTTTACCAAGCACACCAAAGGATGTGACTAGATCCTCCTCAGAGAATTAAAGTAGACATGCAAATACAACTTGCATAAATAAGCTGAAACCAGGAAGCAGCTGCATTAATTCAGGGACGAACATGTAATAAACTGTAAGGAACTGTGAAGTGGAAGTGAAAGGGGGATTAGAGAATAATTGAACTACTCTTTCTATTTAGAAACTGCTGGCTTGTCTGTCCACACAAAATGACAGCATATGAACACGTGTAAATGTAATATATTATTTATAGATATTATAGATAGATATATATCATTTATAGAAAGACATCTCCAGTAGCGTACGGTACTAAATTAATACACAGCTGATGTGATGAAACTGTGATGGACGATCAAAATCCTAACCCACACTTTGGTGGTTAAAAGAAGAAGTTGAGTCACTGAATGCGTAATGAGCCAAACGCAGGAGAAATAAAGCCCCTTTGATGGCAGCACTGTCATTACACTGTAAATATTAAATAAAAGGGGCTTTTTTTAAGCTATTGCATCATTGGTCATGTGGCTGTAAATCTACATTTTAAAGTAATAGCCGTAGCTCGGCAAAGATTTGCTGAGTGTTGTGATTTCTGGCTTTTAAAGCTTAAAATACTGTTTAAATAAATAATAAATCACAACTAGACAAGATTGTAATTTTTCAGGACTGTTGTCGGAACAAGAGACTGGATAGGTTTACCACCAGTGGTGGAATGTAAATAGAGAAGTTACCTGGAGTAGTTTGAGCATTATACAGGAACTAATTACAATCAATGTAATTACTCAAGCCAGATTAGTCTTAGTTCCTCTTCACCTGTTTCCTAACGCACCACCTCTCTACCTCATGTTATTTTAATGAATTTGAGAAGTAAAATGTCTCAACAGTCCTTACTCTCTCTTGGCTGAAGGTACTGTATCTACCAGGCTGCATAGAAGAGGAACTTTAAGTGCTGGAGGTTGTTTCTGTATACCTGATTCATCAGGAAATGAGTAAAAACCACAACACCTTATATGACACATAAAAAAGAAGTTAAAAAACACATTTGACCAAGAGGACATTTATATTTATTCTCTGATATGTATTAATGTATGTACATTTAAAAAAAACAACAACATTATTATCAACAAAATCTCCAGTATGAAGGTGAATTTAGAACTTAAACTTGTTTAGAAATTTAACAAGATAAATCTTTCTGAAAGTAAACTTTCTCTTTTTGAAATTTCTCATTTCGGTGAAAGCTGAGAGATTTGAATATACAGTAAATTTTAAAATGAAGGTGTCGCTGGTAGCAAGAAACACCCGCCCTGTCAGAAACTCTCACTTCCTCACAGAAAAAGAGGACAGAGATGACAGGCAGAGGAGCAATCTTTCATTTTATTGGTATTAAGGAAGACAAACTGCCAGATTCTGTGGATATGACATATGTGACCAAACAGCTCTCTCACTGTAAGTATTTGTATTATTGCTTATTTTTGGTCTTGAGCGTTTATTATAAGGTAAAAGAAACTGTCTGTGCTTTGATGTTATGTTTTTTTTGTTTCCACAATGACATATTGCACCTAATTATGGTGACCATTTATAATTTTGAGTATTCACTGATTGTTGCTATTGTTGAAGGTCTTTGTATGTTTGTTGTATTGGATTTTCAGGATTACCTTCTGCAGTTTTTATTGACTAGCGACGTGGACAAACTTCAACTCCTTGGATGGAGATTTAAAAATGGGCCCTGAAGTGAAAGAGGACAAAAAAACTGCAAAAGGAGGATCAAAAATTTTCAACCCAAGTATTATTTTCCTCTTGCTGAATATCAGCAACTTTGTTGTCCCGGTCACAGGATTTGCTCTGCGAAACTGCCGAATCAGTTTCAATAAAGCCATATGTACCGGGAGTGAGCCAAAACTCAGAGCTGTTCCTCGGGATATTCCTTCAACAGTGAAAGGTTTTGACTTGTCTTCAAACAAAATTTCCAGAATACAAGCATCAGATTTCAAAAATCTATCACTCTTGACACAGTTAGACCTCAAATACAATGTAATCTCACAGATAGATACTGGTGCCTTTGCTGATCTGATTTCCCTCAAAAAGTTAAACCTAAATAACAATAAACTTGTTCAACTCGGAGATAATCTTTTTGATGGTTTGAGTAACCTCACGGAGCTGTGGATTCATAAAAATCGAATCAAAGTGGTGGCGTCCGCCTGTTTTAAGCCCTTGACAAGCTTGACGTTTTTGGACATCTCCAACAACAAACTGCACCAATTAAGAAAAGTTAATTCGATATTACAGCACCTGCCAAATCTACGAGATCTGTCAATCAAGCAAAACGATTTAACCACTTTTCAGTCGTGGGAACTGACAAACAGCTCCCTTGAACTTACTTCTCTTGATTTGTCTCAAAATCCCATTGCGGTCTTTAGGATCACTGCGGATGTTTTTCCAAATCTCACTGGGCTAAACATTGGTGGCTTTCTCAGAAAGCAACAGGTTATATGGGACGTGCGTAACAAGACTTTTCTCCGTCGAGTGTCTAGTCTTGATATTAGTGGGCTTCACTTGGCTTTTGATGACATGAAAACGTTACTCGAGAGTGTCAACTCCTCTCTGACTTTTCTAAGGCTGAACAGAATGAAGCGCAACATTACAGCACTAATCAACATTTCCTGCACCATCCCAACAATGTCCAAACTCCAACTCCGACATAACAGACTCACTTTTATTCGTTCAAATTTGTTTCAGTTGTGTATTAACATAAGAGAGTTAGACGTAGCGGAGAATGAAATTAAAAACATCCAAGACGAGGCTTTCGGATCTATTCCCGGCTTAAGGATCTTGACTTTGAGTCATAACAGACTTCCATCTGTTCAAGCAGCCACAAGGAATCTACCAGCTCTTTCAGAGCTGGATCTCAGCAAAAATAACATTAGCACACTTGGATGTCACGATTTCGCCAATCTGACAAAGCTGAGGCAACTCAACCTTTATCAGAATTCAATCCCAGCTCTAAAAGAGTGCGTTTTCAAGGATTTAATCCAGTTGCAAGTTTTAAAGATACAGAACAACACCATCTCCAAATTAAACGGCGCTTTCAAAAAATACTTGCCAAATCTTAGACAGCTGCGTTTGAATGCAAATAAACTCACCGCCATCAAACGTGGGGAATTTAAGGGCCTGCGGTCCCTCCAGAACTTGTCATTGCATGATAATCAAATACGTGAACTTGACAATGGGTCTTTTAGTGGATTGACGAGTCTCACCGATATTCAGCTGCAATCGAATAACATTGATACGAAAGAAATAAATAAAGGTGGTTTAAATGATCTGATCAATTTAAGAAGGTTGGATTTGAGGAACAATCACATTAGATATTATGACAGTTCAGCATTGCCTCATCCACCATTTTCTCAGCTGTCCCTTCTGGAGTCATTGGCTATTCCTGGACAACGCCACAGGGGGAAGTCCCAGCTGCCTTGCAACATCCTGCAAGGTTTGACAAATCTTTTAGTTTTCAGTACCAGGAATTGTCAACTTTTATCGTTGCCCAAAGGCATGTTTAAATACACACCTCGACTGCAGACACTTGACATTAGTTCAAATGACCTTAAGGATCTCTCTACGGATTTGTTTTCCCCAATTCAAAGCCTTAAAAGTCTCTACATGTCTAGAATTTATCTTCAGTCTCTAAATTTCGTAATAGACGCCAACCTTACCAAGCTGGAGTTCATCCAGGCAAGAAAGAATTCATTTCCAGTCATCGGTGAAGATGCATTGGATTCACTACCAGGTCTCATTTACATGGATCTTCAAGGCAATAGTTTCACCTGTGACTGTGATAACGCTTGGTTCCTCCAGTGGGCAAAAAACAACAACCAAACGCAAGTTTTCGACGCCTATAACTTTGAGTGCAACCATCCTCCAGACCTTAAAGGTACAAAACTGTTGGACTTTGACATCCAGTTCTGCTCTGTGAACACTGACTTCATCTGCTTCATCTCCACCGCATGTACGATCCTCTCGTTTATGGTGGTGTCCTTCACCTACCATTTCCTGAGGTGGCAGCTTACTTACGCCTACTACTTCTTCTTGGCTTTGCTATTCGACACAAAGAATAAAAACAGGCAAACGCCTCATCAGTATGACGCCTTTGTCTCCTACAACACCCATGATGAGCCATGGGTAATCAGAGAGCTGCTGCCAAAACTGGAAGGAGAGCAGGGCTGGAGACTGTGTCTGCACCACCGAGACTTCGAGCCAGGTAAGACTGGACGTTTATGCCTGGCATTAAACTAATTATTCCCTTTGCTCCAGCTGAGCTTTAATGGGCAAGCTTGAATTCAAAATGAGTCTAGTGAAGTCTTTTTTTTTGGAGTGGCTTTCGGGATGGTAATGTCTTTCTATTGGTTAGCTGGACCAGACTGAAATGCAGATGGATTGCCATGAAATTCTGTCTAACATCCGATAGTTTAGCTGCTCATCCAAGGACACTTCTCATTTTCAAATGTAAAGTTTGTCAAACAATGAAGTTGTAGAGAGGTGATAATTTCATTGTTAAAGAGCAAATTTAAGACAAACCATCCACGTATGATATTATACATATATTAGGATAAATAAAATAAATTCTCTGATGCACAAAATGTGTACACTAGACATATCAAAGCTGTTATCTGGCAATCCATACAGTGAGGTGCATGTCACTAGTGCATAAGTCATAACAGTTGTTTTGTACTTTCATGTATACTCCAGTAGGTGTCACCATGGTACTTGTTTTACTGTACCAGTGTATCAGAAGAATTAATGAGGAGAATCCCCAAATGTGATTTAATTTACAGACACTTTTCTTTAACTTTCCTCTCCCTCAGGTAAACCCATTATAGAAAACATCACAGACGCCATCTACGGAAGCAGGAAGACCGTCTGTGTGATCAGTCGCAGGTACCTTGAGAGCGAGTGGTGCTCCAGAGAGATCCAGGTGGCCAGGTACTGTATCAGCTGACTTTAAACACCTCTGAGCACATGGCAGTATAACACTTCACCAACTCTGTATGAAGCAAAACAGACCAAAAGATTAATCCACCTCTGGCTCTGCTTATACTGCATGTTGGTGGGGTCTTCGCCATATTGCAATAAAATAAACAAGTCTTTTAATTAAAAACTATCTGGAAAAATAAGGAAAATGTCTAATCTATGCCACTTTGACTTGGCAGATTATTTCTAACACAGGAGAAAGAAATGATGTTCATACATCACAATATACCCATAAAAATGAGGCAGTCTAAATCCAAGTTTTCATCCAAATGTAGTTCAATTTTGAACCAAATTTCCAATCTGCAAAACACACTATGAATGTATTTGTGCTTCCATCCACTACGATTGGAGTGTTTATCAGGATAAACAGCTTGTGTTGCTAATTGTCCACTCAGGTGCTATTAAACTGCAGAAGAAGGCGGAGCAACAAGTCCAATTTTGGTCAAATTTGGTGTTGATGTTTGTTTTCTGTATTAATTTGACAAATGTTTCAGTCAAATCCGACATTTTCAGGTTTCTGATTGCATTTACTCTCGACCACACATTGTGACGTGTAGTGCAAACACAGGACAAAGTAATAATACAATTGGAAACTACAGGAATAGATCTTTAGCACATGCTGAGTCAATTAAAAAGAGAGAATGTTACTCAGAAATGACTGCGATAATAATAATCTTTTTAGCCTCGCTTTAGTGACATATAAGTGACAAGCTTCATGTGCGTTATGAATACTCCCTAAGTCTGTTCCCAATGCACTTTGTCGCTTTGTCTTCTTATTGATAAGCCTTTCTTTATACTTCAAACAGACGTGTTTGAGTGACATTTCAAATTTCCAGCGTCTTAAATAAGGTTTTTGCACAAATTTAAAATAGGCAAGTGAGTGTAAACACACCTTAAGGTTAAAATGAAATGTCAGCACCTTTTTGTAATTGTTACCATGGACACTGCCATAATGTTAAACCTAACACATGCATTCAGGGAGAACTTAAAAAAAAAAAACAATGTGTCTTTTCTTACATTTTCTGACATTTTACAAACAAAACATTAGCTGGTAATTAAAAAAAAAAATGCTTCGCAGCTTCCGTCTGTTCGATGAGCAGAAGGACGTTCTGATCCTGGTGTTTCTGGAAGACATTCCCACCTCTCAGCTCTCTCCTTACTACCGCATGAGGAAGCTGCTGAAGAGGAGGACCTACCTGAGCTGGCCGCGAACCATGGAGCACCCCGAGCTGTTCTGGGAGAAACTCCGGCAGGCTCTGAGAACCAGAGAAGATCTCTGTGAGGACAGGTTCCTCCTCAATGTGATGGACAGACCATGATGGAAAGGACACGTAATCCAAAGTTTACAGCCGCTGTAGTTCCTTGATTTAAGTCTTTTTGGAATTTGTTTTATCATATTGCCATATGTGCTGTATATATGAAGGAGGTTACGTTTTATAAGACCAACTTTGTGCCAACTTTCGATATTATTTGTTCTGAGTAGACAAAACCAAATGCTCAAGTATTAATTTCATAGCTGAAAGAAATTGTGTTGAAAATGACCTGTGTGGACTGAAACACATAATAACATACACATGTTTAAATAATAAATTATTTGACAATATGAATTACAGTCAAATCTTCTTTGGAGAACACAGTGTTTCATAATTCATCTCTCTGACCTCAAAACGTCACGACACGACACAAATGACTTTTCAAAAACAATGTTTTATTTTTTATTTTGCTCATGCACTGCAGATACAGTTTATTATGTATTAAGAATACCACACTTCCTTGTTCATAAAACAGAACAAATATAACAAAATGTAACAAAAATTACGTGAAATTTAATTATGAAAATAAAGAGTCGTGTGCTGCAGAAATTAGCTGTCGTAAAGAGCAGGGGTTCTCAACCTTTTACTGGCACAGGATTGTCTCCAAAATCACTTTTTTTGTTTCAAAAAACATTTTGCATCCGAGGGGACGTTAGCACGTTAGCACTAGCTGTGGCACACGTTAGCTAGTAATGGCAGACCACCTCAGGTGAGTCACATGTAACTGGACGTTTAATCTGACACTTTCTATTTCAATTCTTGAACACCTTTAGATAATAAAATAACTATCTTTGTAAAATACAAAGTAATAAAAAAATATTTAAAATAAATAAATAATTAGTGTCGTAGTGGCAGACGTTAGCTAGTAGTGGCAACACGTCAGGTGATTTTCAGATGTAACTGGGCATTTAATCTGACATTTTCTATGTCAATTCTTGAACACCTTTAGACATTAATGTAACTATCTTTGTAAATTACAAAATAATAAAAATATTTAAAACTTAAAAAAAGAATACAATAATAATTACAATAATCTAAACATTTGGCAGTACCACTGCCTCCAGCTAATCTAGATGATGCTCTGAGGCCCACCGGTGGGCCCACTGGTTGAGAATAGCTGGTATAGAGTTTATGCTGGTGTTGTGTTGCCACTGGTTCCCTCTTTGAAGAGCTGATCGTTCCTCCTCCTCCTTTCATTACAAAAGAAGAATGGAAACATGAGTTTGGCTCAGTATTTGGGCAGAGTACCAAATTAATATAATGTAGAGAAAAAGAGGTTAAAGAGAGAGAGGTGAGTTACTCACTGCAAACACTCCATCCCTCTGCGGGTCCATCTGGCTAAAGGGTCGGCACACACAAACCTCCCGCGAAGGTGGAAGCTGTGGGATCCAGGAAATAGTGAAGACATGATCACACACGAGAAGGATGACTGCACTTCACTTCACAAGATATAGTCTCATTCAAGTGTGTCGGCTTGTGTATTAACTTGAGCATCTTGAGTACACACAGTGTCACGTTACACAGCGTGACACTGTCCAAACAACAGCTTAACTTCCTGGTTAACACAAGCAAGATAGCGTTGCGGAATTTAGTGACGCAAGCTGACCTTCTCACACTCGACTCATATCTAGTGTCAGGATTTATTTATATTATACTCAAAATTTGCAAGTCACATTCAAGATATGTTAAATAAAAAGGACATAATATAAAATTGGCCTGTTTTTTTTTTAACACTTTCCGCCAACTTTAATTACTTGAGTATTTCAGGTATAATTTGTGATCAGTTAAGTTGTAACTAAGTCTGTCTTTGCAGAGTAACGCTGCTATTTTTATTCATTTAATACATTTTTACTATAACTTGTATTCTTTTACGTTGTAAAAATAGCCACAATGATTCAATTGATTCATCTGTGGAAAGAAAATTAAGTATGCAACATTTGAGTCTGCAGTCTCTCATATGAGAATTTACATTATAGCAAACTGAATATTTTTACACAGTTTCTGTTTCATTGGCCAAAATATTGACCAAGAAAATAATTTGCAGATTAAAAAAAATAAAAAAAAATTGCTAATTGCAGCACTTATCTCCACCAAGGAGGTTATGTTAGTTTGTTTGTCACCGGGATTATGAAAAAATTACTAACTGGATTTCCACGAAACTTGGGATGGGGCATTAATTAAGATCCGTGCATTATCCAGGGAATAATGCATATATGCTGGGCTGTTGGGCCTTGGCGAAGTTATGCGCTCTACTTAGTGCCAATTTGATACCACTGTGATATATGACTGAATTGACTCTTTCTACTTTTTTGACCTGTTCTCTGTGTTAGCATTGCCTTTAAAGCCTTATCATTTCCATACTAATTTGCAGCAGCGCACCCCTGACATGAGATCGAACTGTGAACTCACATGATGGCGTTGATGTCACAGGAAGTGTTGATGGTCTGGATGGTGTAGGCCAGCAGCCGTTTGCATTGCACCGGACGCCTGGTGTACATCAGGCAGCAGCTTGCTGCAAAGACACACACACACACAAAGAAATTGTCAACAAAAATACAGTATGAAAAGTAAATAAAATTCTATCAATGGGCTGTTTCTTACAGCTTTAAGACATGCAAATACTTCATGTTCTATAAGATAAAGCAAAAGATGACATGGATCCACATAGAAGCACCAGTAGTAGCTGAATGGCTCACCTGACTGTGTGCTGCCGATAAAGGTGCTGAGGATGACGAGTGAGCACAAAGCTGCCAGGAGACACAGTTTGCTGCTTGCCATGCTTCTACAGTTGTTGTGCTTGCTCCACCGGTCTGTGTCAGTGTGAGGCTGTAGTAGTTTAAGTGCCTGAAGGCGTTCAGTGAGAGTGTGACAGAGGCTGCATGGCTGCTCTCTCCTTAAGTAGGACGTCTCCGGGGTTTTCCCTCGTTGTGCAAGATTGTGTAATGCCATGTAACAGCAGGTCCAACCACCAGGTGGGAATGGGAACTGTGACAGAAAATGAGATGATCCTCAGTGAGACTAGTCGGGACTCTTTTTAAAAGTCAGCGTCTTAGACTTGCTTTGACTTGTGACTTGTGACTTGATGGATTCGAGACGACTATGACTTTTTCCAACTCTATCGCATGAGCTGTCAATCGTGACGTTTTGCCCCCTTTTTATAGCAACTAATAACTAATTAAAAGCAATCTGATCAGAAAAATTAACACCTGAACATACAGTGTTATCAGCGTGATAAAAACTACCTAAAATAATAGAAACCATCTTTGGGGAAAAAATTATTTGATATACTGCAGCCAGCCACCAGGGGGCGATCTAGATGTTTTGGCTTCATTTTTGGGAGTTCTCTTGTTGTCCATCTATATATATATATATATATATATATATATAAGTATATAGCCTATAAGTCAATGCTTCAACAGCTCTGTTAAGAATCAATTAATCATTATCTGCAGTATTAAATGAGAACTGCATCTTTTTAACTTCTTTTCTGTGATTGCATAGCAATTAGCTTTAAATGTTTGTATTTCTCATTTTGTAGGGTCTGAATACCTTTGAATATTAGGTCATATATATATATATATATATATATATAT
>JBBPCS010001646.1:0-14726 GCA_037974645.1 Hollardia meadi
ATTTTGGAAACTCCAGTAGCAACTTAAGTTGTAAGAGGTTAAAATGCACCAAAACTCACTGGAAGTCCTGGTAATCCAGGCAATCCCACTGCTCCTTTCTCTCCAAAGCGGTTGGTGGAGATGATATCACCTGGGTCTCCCTAAACAGGGGAAAAAACGACAACCGGGGGGAACGGTTGGACATGACATGTCAGTGGTGGCCTGTGAACAAGCATCTGCTATATCTTTTGAGGCTGGTTGTTTCAAAACATCAGGCACTGCTTCACAAGAAAGTTTCTGTTAAACAGATTTCTAAACAGACTATACAGCGCCATCTTGTGGCAAAAAAGTCCAACTGGCCGGTTTTACATCATATACATTTCTGATAAAAAAAAAAAAATTCTATAAAAACCTAATTAACTAAAACAAAAACAGCCAATAAAAGAGAAGTAACATTTTGTTTGTTGTGTATTTTTTTTTTTACAATAATGGCTGCCTTAGCAAACACTGACAGAACAACGCAAAGATTTTTACTTGTTGCAAAGTGTTACACATGAGCAAAAATTCAATCGCAATTCATGTACAAATGTTTCAATGTTTTCCTTTTCAGTTCATGTGCTGTTTTCAATGGCAAACTTTATTTTCAATGCCAAAATTCTCTCCACACACGCAGGTGGAGTGACGATGGGAAATATGTAAGACTCTATGTAGCAAAGATACTCGTTGACGATACACTCACCTTTGATCCTGGCAGACCAGGTGGACCCTAGAAAAGAGACAAAAAGAGAAGAAGAAGAGAATGTTAAAGGAGAACATTAATTATTGTGTTGAACAGTCTGATGACAACTTCCTCTTCTTCCTCTGGCTAAACTCACCGGCCGTCCTTGCTGTCCAGGGATTCCTGAATTTCCTGGGAAACCCCTGTCTCCCTGGAGAGAAGAAGAGGAAACACATTTATGTTTGGAAAGATATTCATAGGATGGTGTAAATAAGCTTGATACAAGATTATTGCTAAGTATTATCCTTTAAAAAGACCCCCCCCCCCTCACACACACATTTTTGAACTCCTGCCTTTTTAGAATTTATTTAAAGATTTTCATATCAAAATATTCTTAAAAACATTGTCAGAACATTCAATTACAACTTTATTCGACTGGCATTTTTGGGATTTTACCAAAGACTTTGTACCACATACCTTCGTACCGTTGCAACCCGGCACTCCTCTTGGTCCTGGAGGTCCGTCCTGGCCAGGCAGACCCTGGGAAACAGGATGTTACATCACACGTTACCTGGGGTTTTTGTTAAAGTGGCGTGAGAGGAAAAGGGAATTATTTCAGGAGGATTTTGGATGCTGGGAAAACTCACCGGAAGTCCTGGCGTTCCTGGAAATCCAGGCAATCCAGGAGGCCCCTGTCAGGAGGAAAATAATCATAATAATCAGTCAGAAGATGTCAAACAGAAGATTTAGCTTGCATGACTTCACTGACTCTGTTTGAGACAAGGTGGACATCTGCTGGTCAGGTGTGGTATTAAAACCTGAAATCCTTCAGCGTTGAGACCTTCTAACAATTTCCCCCCCCATGAATCAACAGGGAAAACTACCCAAACAAGAAAATGAAAGTAATAAACTTACTCTTATTCCTTTTGGACCAGATAGTCCATGAGGTCCATCGTTACCCTGAGAGGAAGAACACACATCAGAGCAGATTAGACCGATAATCATTGACCGAATGATTATCGGTCCGTCACAGCGATAAACTGCTCTGTACTGAAAGTTTGCATTGAAACTATTGGCCAGATTCTCAGTTTTCTTGACTTATTCTCCGAACGAACATGGCCTTTATTTTAATTTCATTGACTTTTAATTATTTTAAAACGTCTTCCATGCAAAACCTCTTTACATGAAGCAAGGACTGTTTTGATATTGATACCAAAACCCAGGTTTTGCAATGGTGCATAACACATTTCCAATGAAACCCAAACGTAACAATAAAAGCATATTATACCTACAATTTCTCCCTGAATGCCGACATGGACTAACTCTAAAAACCGCACTAGATCCCCAAATCAAAGAGAGGTTTCTCTTCTCAACTTTCGTCTGGACCAGTGAAACCTTGGACCAACCCACCTTCTCTCCTCTGGGTCCAATCGGCCCTTCAGGTCCGGGGAACCCTGGGACTCCTGGCTGTCCGGTGAGACCTGGGAAACCCCGCTCACCCTGCACGCAGGGACACAGATACAGCAGTCATTGTTATTATACATGTTTATACTTTACTTATTATTTTATACTCACATATTTCCCTGATCACACTCTCACATGCAAACAACACAGTCTTCCATTCACATACAGAACATTAACCCTCTTTATTCAGCACTTATAAGCAGAGTGTTAACCTTAAATAAATGGTTTGTAACTAATAATGTAATTATAAGAACACATCTTTTATGCTGTCGTCACACTTAACTTATAAAAATGACTATATCTGTTGTGCATAATAATCATAAAGAGTCTTGTGCAGCATTGGCTTCCGTGTTGCCCCACGCTGTGTGCTGTCCATCGTGTATATGTGAGGGTTGTGAGTCATTTTTCCTACCTTGGCTCCTTTTACTCCACTGCAGTCACATTTGGATCCCACACATCCGTGGCAAGCCTGAGAAAAGACGGATGTTTGTTTATTTAAATTTATCGGACTTACATTCCCAGCGTCATTAAGAAAAACCTTTCTGAGCATCTTTTTTTGGAGACAAAACCATAGGCAGATGACCTTGAACATGTGTTACCAGATCAGAATCAAACCATACAGAATATGCAGTACAGTGGGTAGTGTAATATTCTGGTGCTCCCACGTTTTGAGTTGTTGAAAATGTGGACATTTTCCTTGTGAAATAAGGGTAAAAATGTTTATGTCTGCTGACTGCAGCATCCAAAGAACACTTTTCATTTATGTCTTTGTTTGCATGATTGTTTTCTCTGCAGTTTTTCTTTGCCACTAGAGGGCGCTGCATCATCGCACTACCGCACCACTGCATGCCACAGGCAGCGTTTCTTCCCACAGAGAAGGAGAGAGGTGTGAGGATTTCCCTGCAGGTTTGCTGGATGATGAGACGCAAGGTCAGCGAGGACCAAACAATCTAAAAATAAAACAAAATTCCTCTCCTTCGGTTTTCTCAACAGGATATCAGAGGTGTAATGAGTGAGAAAGTTGTGGAGAAACAGGTTGAAGGAAAGAAGGGCGGTATGGGAGTGGGAGTGCCAGGCTGTTGATTAACTTTTTCCCATGCTTGTTGACACAGCGGATGCCAGACTGGTATCGACTGCACGCATGCCAGGCAGCCAGGTTGTGAGAAAGATAGGGAGGCAGAAAGCCCCCGAGAGGGGACAGACAAGTCAGCAAAACCTTTTGTGTGTTTGTGTTGACGGCTGTCATCGTATCACTCTTCCACCCACCTGTGCACAAACGGAAAGGCAGCAAATCCGAACGTTTTGAGAAGCTGAAAGCAATCAAATATTGTCTGTCGGTAAAATAAAGAGTCACAGCTCGGTGAGGAAAGAGGAGTGAAGGACTCAATGGGTCAGATTCAAAGCCGCGACACTGGAGAAGTCACTGCAGGAAGTGACCTTTCCGCTCTGCCTCCATTCTTGGCAAACAGTGTCAACGAGGTGTGCACTCCACAAATAACTACCCAAGAATGTTAAAGCATCACGTGAAAATGATACTGAATTATCATCCCTATATCCTAATCCCGACACAACAGAAACAATTTGTCAATTACAAAAAAAAAAAAAAAGAGACAGGTATCAAGCAAAAATGCTTTTGGGCAACACAAAACCGCCACCTCGGGCTCTAGATGATGATTCGTTTTGATGCGCGTTACAGCTGTTGGCGCAACGTATTACATATATCATAAAACAGCAATGGTGGTCGCTTATACAACAGTGTAACAACAGTGGGAGGTAAAAGTAGGCGTTCACGTCTGCACCAAATCATATCCAACAGTGTAAATCATTTCAGATGTTGGGATGTCTGTGTGAAAAGCTTTTGAACACACACACACACACACACAGCGCTCTTGCGAGTGTGTGTGCACACGTGTGTTCAGTTCCCTCACGTGCCTGTAGGTGTGTTCCAACACTTTTTCTTTGGATGTAATATCCCGTTCCCTGCAGCTCTCCCTGACAACAACAACCGTGACACTTTCCTTGACAAAGCCTGATCGTGTAGACGTTGCATCTAGTGGTGTTAAATATGTAATAAAAACTGAAATATTACAAACCCTTTGTTTGAGATATTCAAGGGTATTAAAGAGGTGTGACAAATCAAATCACGCACCAAAAAAAGGTTATCACATTATTAGTCCATACTTCAGTCGGTTCCGACTTTCCTCTAATCTTTAAAATTTGCTGTTGAAATCTATTTTATTTTATTAAGTCCACTGACAGAAGATTTATCAAATCATCCTAATTTTGATGATCATTTAACTGTCAGTTATTGAATATAAAAAATATTTGCTGTTTGAAGGTTCTGTGGGGATCTGATGCTTTTTCCTCTGATTTATATCATTGTTAATAAGGGGCGTATTTGGCTTTTCTACTGTTCTACGTTCTGATAAACGACCATGACCAACAGCGCTGTCTGCAGCTGGCAGGCTTAATCTGTCTTCCTGCAAGACTCAGAGGCTAGAGCAAGGCACACGCTCAGAACTGAGGGTTTGATTCCCGCTGGAAGTGTAACGCACACATGTCAGAGTCAGGAGCTTACGCATAATGTCGCATGTTGGCAGTAAACACAAAACGTGTGCGAACTGTTATCTGGGCTGGAGAAACACACGCATACATGCCTGAACACATTTGCACATGGGCAGTCAAGTGTGTGTGTGTGTGTGTGTGTCTGTGGCGCGCATGTGTGTGTGTGTGTGTGTGTGTGTGTGTGTGTGTGTGTCTGTGGCGCGCATGTGTGTGTGTGTGTGTGTGTGTGTGTGTTTAGGTGTTTTTACAAGCCCTGAATCTCCAGATTAGTCTCTGGTCTGCTTCAGCTCAATGCAGTCTGTTCTCCCACGCCCAGCTTTTCACCTCCATCTTTCTCTCTCTTTCTCTTCATCCATCTGTTTTCCTGTCGTCTCCACACTCATCCCTCTTGCACACCCACCATTGACATGTGTTTATCCACAAAAGCATGACGGAGCCCCCTGGCTCTAATAAGGCTTTGAAACATTCACAGATCTCTCACTTTAAACCCTGCAGATTTCCACCTACTAGCCACTCAGAGTCAGAGCTGTTTGAGGGATTCAAACAGGCAACTTACTGGACACTTTTTCCACATTAACGTTGAGCTATGTTCAAAGTTACCGTAAATATGAACTGCACACTAGTTAAAAAGTGTCTCTTATACAAAAAAAGAAGAAATTACTGATGAATTGCTGAAGTCAAGACAATCAGGGTCCATCAATGAAAAAGAAAAGACAAAATGAGAAATATTGGCGAGTTAAATGCATGAAGGCTTTCGAGAAATAACACGTCACTCTTGAACTTCCAATAGTCTATTGCACGTCATGTCCAAGCAAACCTCTCATCTTGTACTGAACAACTGCTGAACAACGTAAAAACATAGAGATGAATCGTGATGAATAAATAAACATTTCTCTCAAACTCACCACAGCAGCGGTTTGCAGCAAAGTTCTTGTGACCCTACAATAACATTTTAAGCATTAAGTCATAATGTAGCATGTTGAAATGTGATAATTAAAATGTAAATAAACCTGTCAGAAGACCGGGCTAAATTATGGTATTAATTATTACATCTTTAATCTATTTTAACACATCATTAATCTCATATATTGACAGTAGGGATGTTCCACGGTGCTAATGAAGGTATAATTATCGTTAATGCGCGATTGGGCAGTTTGGTACATGTTGAGATGATTTGGAGCAATCTCTCAGTACATTTTATTTAGTTCTATTAGCTCCAGGCTAAGGTGTTGCACTGTGCACTGAGGTGTACAGCTAATCTGTTGGGGTGGAATAACAGACTGAACAGAACTGAAAGGAATTGAGCATCATGGTTTAAAAATCTGCCTAAATACAGTGTTAAAAGCATCTCTCTCTCTCTCTCTCTCTCTCTCTCTCTCTCCATGCTGTTCATTCCCTCTCTCTACCCCCCCCAACACTGACAGGGCATGTAATCCACTTAGAAAGGTCAGTGAGCTGCAGATATTTGCTCCACTCTCTCTGTTTTAGCTCTCTCTATCATTTCCTGCATTCACTCCTCACCTCCGTCCCCCTTTTTCCATCACGCCAACCCAGCGATCGGGCCTGAGGGGAGGTAAAGTACGCTGAAGCACCACTGGAGGTCCGTATAGGACGGGTAGCCATGAAAGCACAGGTGTAGCTCTGACGCTGCAGGTGAATATTCAACATGTACAATATGAGGTCAAGTAAAGGCAGTAAATAACCTAAAAGTATGATAAAATTATGTTAATGTTATTTTTATAATCCTCAGCGGCAAAAGTGCTTCAGAATTAAAGACAGTTAAATAAAGTTAATCTATCTCTTATGCTAAATCTATATATTTTTTAAATAATTCTTGACCATGTCAAACTCTTTTTTTCGGCACGTAAATTAAATTGATTCGAGGCAACTAGCTCACTAAACTTAGCTAGCTGTTGGCTGCAGCTAGTTAGCAAAGCCTTGACATGGGAGGTCTGGGTGCAAATGTTAGCTGGAAAAATACGTTCGCATTTCTAAAGAATGTGATGAATGTGTAACTATATTCTCCCCGCTAAGCTAACTTCCACTTCACCGTGACATTAAAAGTGCGGCCATTTTAAACCCAAATTTAGGAAGTTCTCACCATATCAGGGACTGCACACCATAAACAGATCTAAGCTAGGCTAACTGTCTAAACTCTAAGCTAACTTCTAACAATTTTAGCATGTTAAGTAGGCCGACACTGTCCCCTTCAAGTAGATAGTAAAACAACACAGCTTACAACATATATCTTGTGGTTTTGAAATATGACTCCAACTCAGCAACGGGAGTACGCAAAGTTGTATTTCTGGCATGCTAAGACGTGCTAAATGTTACCTCCAGCTACCCTATGTGTGAAAGAGAACGCACATTAAGCTGGGTGGGATAAAGTTGGTACAACAACAAGATTTAATAATTACAAAAAAAGAATGTAGGTGTGTACGGAGTGATGGAGAGGTGAGCCAGGTGAGGGCGGGTGAGCTGAGGAGGGGGAGGAGGAAGAGGGGTGGGGGTGAGCGGAAGGCACGCACCCAGGGATTAGACTGGCGAGACTGGAATTCCCCTGCTCATCAAAGACTGATGATTAGACACCTATACACACACACACACACACACACAAATCTTTATTGTATTCTGTTGTATTGGGTTGTGTTCTGTGTGTGTGTGTGTGTGATCTACTTCTCAGGTTGAGTATCTGTGTGTTCTGGAGAGGATCCCCCCCAGGCTCCGAGCCGTCGCGTCAAACCGTTGATCCCTTTCATCGCCGCTGGACTTTAACTACTTCAAGGCGCTGACGCCCCCGAGAGTGACGACCTAACCAAATATTTTCACTTCGACAAAAATCCGACAATGCGTGTTTTGACTGACCCGCTCTTTGGGAGAGGAAGACCTCCCGACTGGAGGGCCTGCGGGTCTCTTACACACACACACACACACACACACACATATGCCATCGTGCCACAGTGCCGGTCCAGGAATGCCATTGATATTCCCAGGAATTCTCTTTCTTCCCCGTGCAATTTTCTCTTCTCTCTTCTCTTTTCATTTGGTGTAATGAGTGTTGACCCCTGTGACCTCCCACTTGAGGCAGCTCCCTGGCAGCCGAGCACTATTTCTGCACCTCAGTATTCAGATCTGTTGCTTGAGTAGAAGTGCTAGTTGCCAAGCCGACGTGATTCATGATGATGCATGTTCAAAGTAGTTGAACGGCAGCCTGCAGAGATCACTTGGCTCCTGTTCAGCAGGGACACATAAACACACACACACACACACACACACATTACCTCTCCATCCCTCTGCTTTCATACATCTGTAAAAACACACCTCGCCCTCTGATGGGCTTCTTTTTTTTTTTTTTTTTGTCTCTCATCGCATTTTCCTTCAACTTGCACTGAACCATACGCAAAACATGCAACTGTGACTTTCATGCTGTTCTGTAATGAGAGAACAGATGAAGCTGGTGGTTACAGGTCGCCCTGCTGGACATTTAATAGTACTACAGTGTTAATTCGCCAAACTAACCAAAAGAAACTTTTCTCTCTCACACGGACACTTTGTGGGGAGTGTTTGGCATTCCTAAAAGTTGACCTTCCAGATGGGACATTATCTAAACAGGCCCTGAGACTGAGAGGTAAACACACGCACACACACACACACACCATGTACACTAATGTTCTGCGTATGTATGGGAACAGAATGAGAGGTGAAAACTGCATCGGGTCCCACTCATCCTGATGAGTGATTTTCACACTACAGGAGTGTGTTTGCTCATCCAGGTTTTGACAAGGGAGATAAACAAGACGATAACTCTGCTGCGCCACTTTTGATCCTTTGGGGCGACTTTCCCTTCAGTTGATGTGGAAGGTGTGTCTGGAAGTCCTGACGCCTCCTTTGACAAGTAGCTGCAAAACCCATAACCCATAATTAATACCTATTAAAGTTATGAGCAATTGTAGCGGCGTTCTCAAGAATATAATCGTTAGCGTTGTGAGTGAGTCGCCTTGTGCTTTTTCTCACTTAATTTAGCGTTTTTACCCCAAAATAAAAATAAAAAACATATGCTATTTATCCATCGAGATAGTTTTGGTGTGAGTTGCACAGTTTTAGAGATATTGGCCGTAAAGATGTCTGCCTGCTCTCGAGTAGAAATTTGAAAATCTCAACATCAATGTCTCTTTCCAGAAATCATGACCCGGTTGCTCAAGACAATCCACAGACCTTGTTGTGACCAGTTTCATGGAGGAACTATTTTCTTTCCGTATCACCACGCAGAAGGAAAAGCATCTACTTATGGACGAGAGGCTAGCTAACGTTACGGCTCAGCCGGGGTTTGAATTTCTTCCCCCTAGGGAGATATGAAAACCCACCCTAGCCTAGCCCAGCCCGACCCGGCCTAACACAGGTTTAAACATGCCCGTCTACCTCTCTCTGCAATGCTCCACATACATCACCACTTGGCACTCTGCACTGTAGCTACGGGCAACAAGAAATTAGAGAGGGGGCGGCAGCTTGCCAGCTGAATACCTGGATATGTGTAGCCTGGGGGTCGACTGAGAGGAGGCAGGTAGGAGGAGAGGAGGGGAGTTAACTGGGAGGACAGAAAGCAGAGAGAAGGAGGTGACAAAGAAAGAAAGACAGAGGAGAAGTGAAAAGAATACCACATTCGCTTTCTAAATAAGCTCTGCAATCACTGATAAGATCGTGGGGGATTTGTTCTGCGTGAAGATTTAGGGATGCATTCGGAATATGTAACCACAAAAAAGGAAAACTGACAAATCTGTGTGGTCCAAATTGTTGTTCTTCCTCTGGACTTTCACAGTGAAAAGTACAGCGACCGGTCTGTTTCATACAATAATGAGCCTTTTTGTCACGAGGCGCTGCAGTAAAACAAAGAAATCCCTTGGAGTTTCTTTCAAGCTCCCTTTCAATCCAGGGTTTATAACAAGACATTTCTCGTGAAGTCTTTTCTCGACATGTGTCTCTCCAGGATCTGGAAATACATCCATCTGTAACTCTGAATCCACGCTTGTTTCTATAATTACCTCCTGTCTGCTCTCGAGGGATTTCCTTTAGTCCAAGAATCTCAGTTTAGCTACCAATCCAAACAAATCACCAGAAAATAAATGAGCCTGTTAACCTTTAAACATATCAATGTTTAGACATCTGCATATAAACCTTCGAGCAAACAGCAAACTGCTCCATGCCTCCGTAAACAAAGCATCGAAACCTGCATGCTGGGGGTGTATCACTGTTTAGATGAGCCGCAGCTTAACCCTAATATTTACCCAGTAGATAACAAAGATAACCCTGGACGTCTTGCTGCTGTGTCTGAGGAGGGAAACACATGACGCCTCTGTGCTCAATACTGCAGTTATGTGTTTATGATGCAAAGTGGGATTAATAACCGAGGTTCTCATGCTAAATCTCCTGATTAGATCTCATTCGGGAGGACTAACATATGTGGGAAAGGCTGTGTTTACACTTGAAGTTTATACACTTCGTGGGCATTAATCTGCTCCTTTAACAGCCTTTAACACACTTCTATTTCCAGGCTTTTCCAACAGATTTTCGGAGGCTGTTGGAATAAGGCTTGGTTATTCCTGAATTGTATAAACTCTTTGGACGTAATGTATACAAACATAAGCAAGCAGGAGTGTCCACATACTTTTGGCCATGAGGTATTTTGTGCAACCTGTCCACCTGCAGTTCCAAGTCTCCACCACATGGGGGCGGTAACAAAAGGAGGAAACGTGCAGGTAAAATGATGAGCATCTCAGCCACAAAGAAGACTTTAGACTAAACATTATTCAGACATTCATGAATCAAAAATACAGCGAAACATAATAAACACAATAATTATAAGCTACTATATCAAAATAATATGATTTTAATGATATTCTGGACAAACCAGGAGTTTAAGTTAAGTGTCAGACCTAAAACCTTTAAGCTAAAACTGTACATAGGCTGATTTAATTGTGTCATGTACATACATGTGACCTGCTCACACCAACATACATATATATATGTGTTTTCTTTCTCTTGTTCCACCTCATTCCTCTATCTCTCCATCTCTTCTTCTTCTTCTTCTTCTTCTTCTTCTTCTTCTTCTTCTGCTTCTTCATTGCTGCGACAGATTGTTCTGACCAGCACTGCGGGGGTCTGCTTGTTTAAAGGAGACGAGGAATGCCGTGCATTCAGTGTTGACACGCACAAACACACAGATATGTTTGCACACGCACACACACACACACACACACATCTGCTTTGTGTGGACATAACCTAAAACTAAAACAAGACTGTATTGTAAAAATGCAATCCAATAAAACCAATAAAAGCAATTCAACAAAAGCAAGAGAGAGAAAGGGAGTCATACATTTATCAATAATCAGCCACAGGCCATGGGGACTCATTAGACAGCACTCTCACCAAATGAGAACATATGTTTTGAGTGCATGGAGTTAAGTTCAGAGATAGGGTTTCAGCTGTTCTGGACGTCTTAATAAAGATCCTTAAATGTGTCACCCATCTATGCATGTCAATAAAAATCACACCAACAAGCACTTCAAAACCGACAGATAGAAGAGAGGAAAAAGTAAATAACAATAAACAACAAATGAACAGACGAGCGCTTTGTCACTCAGCAATGTGAAAAATGCCCCGACAGAAACATGCACCTTGCTGAACATTATCCTCTGACTGCATGCTAACGGCTTAGCTGCATACCAGCCAACACGCTGACCTGGGATTAACTAAGTCCATTCCATCTGAGGAACACACAAACACACACACACACACACACACACACTGAAACGCAGCGATGTACAGCTGAGTGTAATGTACAAACAGTATTTGTGACAGTACAGTACAAGCTATTATGGTTTGACTGGACGCTGATCTGATGTCGAGGAAAGAAAAAAAAGGAGACGGAAACTGAACTGAAAGTTTAAGAATAAGCACTTTGAGACAAATTTGTGATTTGGGGATGTAATGTGTGAATATGTGAAAGGATGCACTCATAGTGTTGAACCTGTAGAGAATTAACAACCAACTCTGCAGCTCTACTGAGTGTTTTAGAAGCTTTCAGCTCATTGTTTTGGTTTTAAAAGCCCACAAATTTACCATTTTCCCCTTCACTGTCACTGCTCCCATCAACCTCATTTCGACCTGCAGCAGACAGCCAGACGACGTTAGGAACTAGCTGGGAAACATGGTGGAGTGTTTAGCAGCTAAAGGGCAAGATATGTCTCTTGGGATTGGTGGAGACCAAAAACGGAGCAAAAAGAAGACAGAATATTGGACTTATATTCATCATGTGGCCACTAACATGACTCCAAATGAAAGCTTATGTAGCTTTGTAGCAGCTGGATGAATAAATGGGCAACTGTTTGCTAACAAGTTCACCATAAAAGCACAAAAAATACAGTAATGCTACAGTTAGAAAACACAACACGAATGTTTTTAAGCAAGGAGTGAAGGAGGGAACAAGGGATTAGGAAAAATTTCTGTATCTCATCCTTAACTTTGAAATGACTGCGTCTGGACAAGTACATTAAAGGCAATGTGGTAACTCGACACCGAAATATGTAAAAGAAACAGTTGAAACACACCCACAAAGTCAAACCATTAGTCCCACCGTTTTTTCCCATGTGGTTTTTGGGGAAGCCCTGTTTCCACCTCAGCAGTGTGATGAAAGAAACAGGTGCTCGAAATGGAAGAGAGAGCATGAAAAGTAGTGAGGGAACAAGAGAGAGAAAAACAGAGAAGAAGAGAGAACCAGACGTTCCTCCCATGCTACCCAAGGTTGACTCAGCCACAGTGTACTCATTTATGTGTGTGTTCAGTTGCATGAAGCGCTGCAGTCAAAACAAATGTCTTTTGCCCCTCTGGAGCCGCTCCGATGACTTCATTTCTCTTTCGTCTATGGGCACCCACGGACTACACGTTAAGCACACTAAGCTGTGTGTGTGTGTTTGTGTGTTTTGGCTATGGCAGCGCTCGTGTGTTATCGCCCCTCGCCATCGGTCTCTCTTGGGCAAACATGGGATTGCAGCGGCTCATGCGAGATGAACAGATTGAGAGTTAGTGGAAAGATGGAGGCCGGCAGGAGAGAGGGAGGAAGTAAAAGTGTTATTTCATGACCGCTGTTTAAGTGAGGCTTAGAGGCCAACTGATTGGTGGACTCTTTAGTCCTGTCCTTTAGCAGTAAAATGACTTGCCATGCTTGGTTGTAACACCTCTGTGCGTTGTGTTAGAGGCGTGGTCATGTTGGCTATGTTCCATGTTGGAAAATCAATGAACCAATCAGATCGTTTTCTGCAGATTAAGAATGGGGATTGTGCACGCTTTTAACTGTAGAGGACACATTATTCTAATTCATTGCAGTGGGTTCTAAGTGTTTTGCACGTCGCTTTCTCAGTTTCACAAAAACATGAAGCCTGGAGGTGAACTGGTGGGACTCTCAAAGCTTCAGGTACATTTTTCGGTACCTCTTGCTGCCATTTGGGGATGCTAATGCGGCTTAAGATGCATTTGTTGCATCAGTTCGTGTTTTACATTCAGCCTCCGATGTTAAAAGAAGAGTTTAGGCGCAGTGAGAAAGACACAACATACAGAGTAGAGTAACATGAAGGCCATGAATGATATACGTGAGGTGAATCATTGTTAATTCTTCTGTCGTTTAAACAGGTTAGAAGTAAAGAAGCAGACATCTGTAGATCAAGGTCACCCTGATCTCAGACAGATTAAAACTCCTCTCCCTCCCTCCCTTCTCTCTCTCTCTCTCTCTTCTGAAAATGAAAGAATGTAAAACAATAACTTCTCCTGTTTAGAGGAGACATATGTAATGCCTTTCAATCTTATATTCTGTTTCATTTCCTCTTTAGGTTTTGGTTTCTTTCACAGATTTTATTCCAGCCCTCTGTGTTTCCTTTCGGGCTGCAAAATGTCCTTTATCCCGACAAAGCGCGATGAAGAGAAAAAAGAAAGAAAGAAAGGGATGATGTTGTTTCAGAAAAGGAGGTCAGGGAATCAAGAACGGGAGGGAGCTAAGGAGGACGGCACGTCTTGTGACTGCTCTGTGTAGGTAGTGTAGGTGGACTTGTCAAGTAGCCCACTGGATCGCATCTAAAACACACATGCGAAGACGACGAGGGGAATCCAGTTGCTCATAGGAAATACTGTCCTACTTCTGAAGCCAATGTCTGACCAGGTAGTCCACAAATCAACAGTGTCTCATGTTCTAATGTGGAAACTACAGGAGTCTGACTTTCCCATCAGCACACGAGCAACATAACAGTTTGCTAAGAAACAAACACATTGTGAACTGGGTGTTCTGGGATCATCACCAAACGGATCCCAGAGCCGAAACGAGTTTCATTCTTATAGAAATCAAGTCGAATTGAATGTTTCTGCTGCTTTTAAGGAAAGAAAAAAACACACTCTGTAAGCGTGAAAAAGATCAAAACCAAAGAATTTGACAAGACAAAACAGATACAGACTCAGATACAGACGCCTGTATGGGTGCAGCTTGCATGATTGCATTCCCTACCGGACCGAATCACAACGCAGACTTCGGTTGCCAGAGCTGTGTACTGTTCTGCTGCCCTGCTGACAGGCGACATAAAACACTGCTGTAACACTGCTGTAACACTGCGCCTAACTCTCTACATGGCTCTGGCTGCGCGTAACGTAAGCCCACCGTTAGCTATTAGCTACCTGCAAACACGGTTAAAATGCCTAAAGCTAAGCGGTCGAAAGTGTGGCTGTATTTCACTGGAAACATACAACAATCACGTCAAAGTTAATGAAGCATCTGGCGACGCACGGGATACACTTGAAAGCACCGTGTTTGACTGCTCGCGTGACCCCATGACCCCAGGCCTCACCGACACCAGGACACATGCAGGTAGTCAGGAGAGAAAGCAAGTATGATAATATTTCTGCAAAGGAATTGTTGGAGCTGGAGTATTTTTTGCTGTTCTTGGCCCTGAAATTGCTATTTAGT
>JBBPCS010001647.1:0-14725 GCA_037974645.1 Hollardia meadi
TGTGTGTGTGTGTGTGTGTGTGTGTGTGTGTGTGTGTGTGTGTGTGTGTGTGTGTGTGTGTGTGTGTGATGGCAGGGAGTGTGTATGGAAGTGTGCGTGTGTTTGTGTGTCTCCCTGGAAATAGCACACGAAGAGAAAGCAGGGCTGAGAGAAGCAGAAATGTTAATGTGGACCAAAGTTTGTGTGTGTGTGCGTGCATGATTTGTCTCTTTCCCTTTACTGGAAGTGTGTGTTTGTCAGTGTATTGGAACGCTGTCTTCCTTGTTTCCAGGCATGCTTCATTCCTCCCGGGACCACTTTGAGAATGTGTGTGTCTTCCAGAATATGCGTGTGTGTGTGTGTGTGTGTGTGTGTGTGTGCGTGTGTTTGTGTGACCATGTAAACCGCCACTCTCTTCCCCCATCATGTCTGTAGGAATGTTTGTGTGTCTTGTAACTTTGAACGAACGGCCAGTAACGAATGCAACCTTTCAGAGACCCCCCCCCCCCCACTCCACAGTTTGTCACTCTTAATCAAGACAATGCAGATCAATGGAAGGGAAAGGAGGATGAAGAACATGAGGAAGAGGAGGAGGGGGCTGGCTGATTTCCAACAATGGCAGCACAGACAATGAAACAATAGAGGCTGGATGGTGGCATTTATATGTGCGTGCACACTGAGTGGCGTGGCGGCTCCAGACATCGTTGGGGCGCCCCTCGTGGGCTAATTGACTAATTAGGGTCACTCCAAGTGGTCTTAACTGTCATGGCCGCCAACATGGGAGAATTGGCACGGCCCTGTGACCATCTGGTGACCCAGTAGACACAAGAGATGAAATATGACCCATGCAAATGTACAAGTGGCTGAGATGTGGACATTTTAAATGCATTTGCAGCTTCTATAACTTCACAAACATGCAAATTATGATTAGAATATCCAGTCTGGCTCATTCTGATAAATTCATTTCTACTGAATTAAATTACAGTGCAATGAAACCATTTATCATTTTGCAGGAGATCTGCCGGAAGCTCCATCAATGACCCCCTCGACCCAAATGATTTTAAAATGCCAGCACAGTGGTGAACAGCACACTCAAACACACACACCTACACACACTATAAATACATATCAAGCCCAGGATAATGCATGGTAGTGATGTTACAGTAAATCTAACACATGGGTGGGTAAAGAATGAAATCGGGGAATCTGGTCAATGTCAATCCTAAGACAAGGCATCTTTTGTGCTTTCAGAAGAAAGCCCTGTTTTATTCCATAAAAGACTTACTGTGACCAACATCCATGTGAAAGTACTTCCTGTAATTTATTTCAAAAATGTAGCTTCTGCAACACCACTTAGAACATTAAAGAGCACTAAAAGTCATTTTCTAACCATGAAACTCTTAATAGAACCCTAAGATCAGTTGACACATCACTCTGATTCAATGGAAGGCCAAGTTTGGGTTATATGAGGCTCTTAAATGGAAAAAGAATTCTAAAAACACAAAACAGAATAATTAAAGAAATCAATGCTCAAGAATAAAATTTCGATATCCCACACAGGAAGGTATTCCTTCCTGTTTTTCTGTATCTGTGGAGAGGGAAGCAACATAACTATCGGATATGTGGTACAAAAAGGCAAATACCTGCCAGATATATCATCCAGTCCCCTAATGTGTGCTATAAATTTACATCATAAAGGTAGATGTCAAGCTAAAAAGCCGGGTAAACACCAAACACCCTTCACCGTATCTGCATGCATGCAAGCACAGCTGCATGACGGATGTACAGGAGACTGTGCAGATGTGCGTGCACTCTACCATCAATGTCATTTGACAAACTCATGTAACTCAATCTAAAGCTGTCAGGGGCTATGAAAAACAGCCTCATATTTAAGATTTACCACCATGGATTTTCAAGTGCTGTATATCTGATGGGTTTTGTAAAAGTTTCCCGAAAATAATTTTTCTTCCTCGGGCCCTTCCCAGGTGTCTGTTCTCTATGATCGTCTTTTTTTTTTTTTAAATGAAATTGCTAGGTACTTTGGATTAGTCATTATCCTTTTAAAGTGTACTGATAAGGTACAAGGTTTTTTTTAAAGGTTTTGTTTCACCAAGAACCTTAAGAGCAGTTTCAGTGCTCCTGGACATAGATTTTTGTCTCTGTAATCTACCAGAGGAATGAACTCCTTTATTGATAAATCTGTCATGTGGTGTTTTGATGATGGTGGTTAGGAATGCTAGGTATTCAAAACTGCAAGGGCCGAAACATATGATTCACATCATTTTCATAAACTTTAAATCAGCCTGTGAGCCCTGATTGGAAGCATCTGTATTGCTTCCATACAGGGAACATTCCTTTTCTGCACTCATTTCTTTCTTTTCTAGTAAGCTCATACATATACTGTATGTGCTTACTACACTTGCTAGATTAAATGCGTGACCGAGGATACTGAACCAAAATGTAGCAACAAGTTCCCAAACATCCAAATTTGTTGTTTGTAACCGCCCTGTTTTTTGTTTGTTTTTTTCTCTTTGCTTGTCTTGTGCAGCTTCCAAGCAGGTTCGCAAAGATTACTTTTTATTTTGTAAAAGTTTCAAAAGGAGCTTAAATGTTTCACCATCGATCAAAATGTAAAGAAAAGGCTCAGTTCCTAATGAAAAAAAGACATATTTTCTCACTCACTGCTCGAGGCATCTTACCCTGCAGATAGTAGTGGTATAATTCGTGCAGTTTTTGAGGTATCAATCTTTGAGATTTCTGCTACCGCCCACAGTTCAATATAGAGTTCAAAGAAATGTTGTTTGTTGACTAAATAAACATCACGATGAATTATATGTAATAAGGAGGTCTGTGGATTATCCAGAGTAACAAGGACACACTACTACACTACTTTTTTTAAAAATATGATTCTTAAATGCTGTGAGTGCCAAAAATGAAATTCCATTCATCCCCACTGTACTGAAGTGAAGGCAGAAATCTCAGAGACTGAAATTACCAAATGTTTTTGGTGGTTTGGATGAAATGACCCTGTTCACACACTAGTGGCAACATAAGTGTAAACCTCCAGGGACACAGGCACACTATTAGTAGTTCTCCTGGCTGAGCTCCAGTACGGCATTACTATGATATACTTATGCTCTCCATTCATACACTCAGTCATGACGCGGAATCTTATTTAATGTCACGAGCCACGTTTGCCTGGAGTGGAGCCCTAGGAGCTCAGCTCAGAGACGAAGGGACTGAAGTCATCTTTCTTTTTCCTACCGTCTCCCACTGTTTCGGCTCTCTCTCTCCCTCTGTACCTCTCTATCTCCTTCTCTGCTGTGATCGCACCCACCCCCCTCCACCACTCTCTCTCTCTTCCTCACTCTCTCTCCTCCCATCTGCAGTCAGTGAATTCCCTCGGGTTCGACAGCGGGAGACTATTACACTCACAGACGGATTCGCTCTCTTCCAATTTCTCTCTGTCCGCTTCCTCCCAGCTCTCCCACTATTTCATCATCACCCTCTTCCTTTCCTTCTCTTCCTCCTATGCTCTCCATCCACTTTTATTCTTTCCCTCCATCAGCACGAATGTGGGTATTTGTGTGCGTTTGTGTACACATGCACAGGTCTTCCAGCCCTCTCCCCTTCTCCTCCTCCTCCCATCTCCCTCCTTCCCTTTCTCTTTCTCCTTCTCCTTTTCTTCAATCAATATAATTGGCATCGCAGGAGTGCTCCCTGCAGAGTATGCTAAAACAGCAAGCACAAAAACAGAGGGAGAGCAGAGAAGCAGGCAGGAAGGGAGAGAGATGTGGATAAAGGCAAAAAGACGAAGAGAAAGTGAGAGGGGAGGACAGGAAAGCAGAGAGCTTGGAAGAGGGAAGGAGGAGGTGAGAGGGAAACAGAAAGGGACTTAAAAGTGATGCATGGGGCGGCGATATAAATATAGAAAATAGAGGGAAGAAAGATATATAAAAAGGGAGGAGGACAGAGAGAAAAAATAAGGTGACTGAGCAAAGTAGAAAAGAAAGGAAGAGTTGAAAGGAGAGAGGGGAAATGAGGAGAAAGTGGGAATGGAGGAGAAGAAAGCAAGGCAGAAAAGATAATACAAGGGGGAAGAGGAAAAAAAGAAGAAACAAAGATAGAGGATGAAAAGGAGTAAAAACAGGAAAGGAAAGCAGGGACAAGAGCTCCTCTTCAAGAGAGAGAAAGGAGGACACAACAGATGAACTAGATGCAGGGAAGATAGGACAAAGGGAGACACAGAGAGGAATATGAGGAAGAAAAATAGGGGAGAAAAGTCTTGACCATAGCAATCAGCAACCATGGAAATCAGAGTGCATCCATTCAGAAAGCACACCAACCACTCAAGGCAAATTCAGCCATATATCTCCTCCTGACTAGACACACAAGTGCCAAACCACATTTGACTGCAAGACAACCATCTTGAAATAACCCAGACCAGACCAGACCTGAGACGCAGCAGCACTCTCTCTGTTTGTGCCTCCACAGGCTCTCTGCAGGTTTCACAGGGAATAAATTTAGATTTTTTGAAGTTCTAAGCAATATTTTTACTGTAGAAGCGCCTGTCTTGTGAGCCTAACTCACAGAGTCTTCACAGGATTCGGCAAAGAAGAGCATCCGACTACTGAGACCTTCTACATTTGTCCTAATTAACCAACACGATGTCAGTAGCAGGAAATGCTCTTGGCAACCAGCACATCAATCAAAACTCGAGTGCGCGAAAACAAACACCAGCTAGACGCCATTGAGTATCCTCTCCGGAGAACGCAGTCTGACCAGCAGCCACCTGCCTGCCCTCCATCCACTCATTTGGCAGGTCGGAAGGGTACAAAGATTACTGACATCGCAGTACTTACATTACCAAAGATTATGACATCACATGACTTCTGGCTAATGAGACTCGCACTAATGAGCTAATGAATCTCCTGCTGCCACTCCGGGTTGCTGAAATGAAATGTGGCCTTGTGGAGTCTAAATGTGACAAACATAGGGCTGTGACTGAGCTTTGTTTTCATTATTTCAACCCATCAATTACTTTTTGATTAGTCAATCGCTCATGTGGGAAATAAAATGAAGACAAATGCCCATCACATAACATGGTGGGGCCTTAAAATTGCTTAGTCTGTCTGAACAAACGTCAAAAAGCTTTAATATCCTCTCTCTCTCTGCCGTCTCTATCTTTTTCTCTCTCGTTTGCTGTGCACTTATGTCTTGCTTTATGCTCCTGCAACCTTGTGGCACACGTTTCAGCTGGAACTGAGCATTGTGGCCCTTATTCTCGAAGGCTTCTCCTTAATCTACTGAGGCTTGGATTGTTCCTCATTTGTATGTACTTGCATGTTTACACAAAAGCATCTGCCAAATTAACAAATATACTAAACGTACATTTACAGATACAAAACGTAAAAAGCAAGTTTAGCAGTTGGGACAGTTGGGTTAGCTAGTTAGCAGGAGCCCCAGGATAGCTGATTAGCTCACTGCCACAGGGTGGTGCCTCCCTATGTTTTGTTGAGATGTACTAGAGTTGAGAGTTGTGCACACAGCGCTGCTATACAACACCAGCCAACATCCACAAGAGAGAACTCTCATCAGTTCGTGCAGGTTACACTGTCTAAAGTTATGTGACACGCTACAATATTTTAGTACGAAGCCTTGTTTTGATCTGCTCCGTTTGCCCTGTTAAAGTTACTGCATTACACTGTTAATACAAATCAACACTTTCTGTATTCGTTTCAAATTAAAAGCTCTCTACCATTACAGTGGACAGAAACCCTTCATTTCTTAACAAGGCTTTTACTGTGAAACATTTGTAGGAAAGTCACTCACAAGGTTTCCATGAACACTTGAAATCTAGCTACTGTAAAATTTGGTATACCGATCCAGTCCGGTGTTTGACCTAATATCAAAGTGGTTTGGAATTTTTTACACCAGGCCAACCCTACTGTACACTCCCTGCTCAGCACCAAACAATAAACAGACAAAGAGAAGCATTCAGCAGCTAGAGAGCAAGATATTTCCCTAAGGAGTTGGCAGAGACCAAAATCAAAGCTAAAAGGAGAGTAAAGAGGGTAGCAACATATGGAGACAGGAATAGTGTTGGTCAAATAAGAAGAAACATATGGGCCACACATTGAGAAGTAAATCTAAGAAAGAGAGAGAGAAATAAATAACACATAAGCAGTTGTGCTATTTCAATAGGGATGAAACTACATGGTGTTAACAACATTGCACAACTAGATGGGATCTATTAGCTGAGGTTATCTCGATATATTACATAAATGCCATGCTCAATTAAATTGTTTGTCAACAGTATGACACTGTGGAAAGGATAATGCACAGAGTTGAAGATTATATGGTAGGTATACAGAAAGACCTATGACTGTGATTAATAAATTCAATGAATGCAATGCATTTAAGAACCAATATTTGTACAAGTAATCAATTAAGTGAGCCTGAATGAATCCCCTCAGCTTGAGGCACAAGTAGCACTTGATCGCTAACTAATGTGTATTATTGCTAGTAAAGAAAATATGGCACCTGTTTTTATTCCCTACTGCAAACTCTTTGTGTTGTCAGCAATCAGGCTATTCCTGAAAGATCTGGGTTGACAGGAACCTGTGTAAAATGCAGCATAGAGGCCCTTAGAGGCTGAAAATCTTCCTTGTAATAGTTTCATTTGTTTATGGTAATTACTTTATTGTCAAAATGTGGCGGCCGTTTACAGATCTCGCAATGTTACAAATAGACTATAAAACTGACAAAAGCAACTTATTTGTGATTCAGTACAGCTAATAAAAATGCTGAAATTATGAATGGGCTGTGTAATAAAAAGGGCAGCATGAAATTATTTGCTCAGGAACATGAAGTCCAAGTTTGTTTACTAAAGCAGAAATAATAAATAAACATTACATACCCTATTGTACTGCTAACCCTGGCCTGCTCTGAAATAATCTAAGAGGAGATATGCAGGACAAAGGAACATATCAGTGGGAGGAAAATAAGACCTCTAATACAGACATTTCACGCATTTCCACACTTTTCAAGGCCTTAAATTTAGATTTATTTTAAGGCTTTTGCAATTTTAAAGACCCATGGATGCTCTCTCTTGCTCTCCATTTCCTATTTTCCCTCTGTTGCCTCCGACTCTGCTTCTCTCCCTCTCTTTCCCTCTCTACCTCTATCTAATCTTGCTTTTCTGAAGCCACGGAAGCCAAAAAAAAAGAAGAGGACAGACTCTATTCTATTCAAATCCAAAGCTGGGAGAGCAGACTCAAATCCAACCCAATCACATTTATAGGCAGGTTCCGCTCCAAATGGTAATCTGTCGACTGTCTATTTGCTTGGGCGCAGGGGCTCCTGCAACACAGGGGGAAGGAGGAGATGCTGATATCATGTTGCTGCAATTTATTTATTTTTTTGCAGTTGTTTGTTTTCTTTGTTTTATGATCACTATATTTCTAGTTATTGCCGGTCCTTCTGTATCATTGGCATTTACAGATTCAAGTTCTCAATTAACTGTTTTTTGTAGCTGGGTTAGTGGCGTAGTAGCACTAGGGTGGGAATGTTGTTCTGTCTGCACACAGCGTTGGTCCAGACTGAAACAGCTCCAAAACTATTTAATGGATTGCCATGAAATTTTATACAGACATTGATGGTCCCCAGAAGATCCATCTTCATGACTTGGGTCACCCCCTGACTTTTCCTCTAGCTTCACCATGAGACAGTAGTGGTTTTGAATGTCACAGCAACTGTTGGATAAATTGCAATGAAATTTTGTAGCAACGTTCATGTTCCCATAATAATAAATTATACTTAGAACTTTGGTGTCTCTTATTATTAGCATCATCTTTGTGAGCATGTTAGCATTAGCAGTCAGATACCCACCAGATTTCTGTCAATGTGTCATACAAAAGCTTGATAGATAACTACTCTTCACAAGTTAAGTTCTCACATCACACAGTATAATGTGTAGGATTTTATTATCAGAAAAAAATCATTACAGACATCAATATTGAGAAATCACTGTCTGTCTATGGCAACACAACTAGACTAAAGCGCCTTTTAGGCCTTGAGGATGTTTCAAACTCTGAACTGAAGGTTTTCATAGAAGACCATTTCCTTGGATATACTACTTTTAGATAGAAATTATGTGTGTCATAACTTTAGAGATTGTTAAGGACGTTTTCTATTATATCCAGTGCGATGTGTAGTGAAGTCAATAAAATATCACTGAGGTCACTTTTGAGCAACAGCTGTCTGTCTATGCCAATCTTCAATCATGATTGATTGATCATGAAGATGCTTGAAAATGAGCTGAAGGCATGTGAAACATCTCAAAGTCCAGTTACCTTGGATATACCATTTTTGTATATGAATTGCTGTCATTTCAGTAAGCACGTGTCTGCTGTTGAAATGTATCTGTCCTGTGGTTCCTGCTAAAAGGCTAGAAGACTGTTCCCCATAAGAATGATGTCCTCTACTGGACTTTCTAACTCAAATCTTGCATAGAATCTGCTGCATCGCTGTTTTTCTCTGTGGATACTATGGATAGATCTCTGAACTAACACTGTCATGGTTAGGGATCTCCCCCACGGGCCACCAACACTTAAAACTGAATGCAGTCATGGCGGTACTTTATGAGAACTCATCTGGTAAATGACAAGTGTTGCATCACTCTTCTATTTCCTGTTTTTAATGGGTTTACTTTTCTGACATTGAATATGTTTGAGACTTTACTTTGAAAGTGCACTACAAACAGTTATTTTATCATACTGTCTATAATGTCTGGCACTCTGAATTATTAATATTTATGTTAGTAGTATCCAAGTGGAGCTTTAAAGGTCCTATTTAGTGTTTTCACAAATAAATGCATGACTCCGGAAACAATCTATTGCAAGCAACACAACAATGTAACAGCCAAGGACAATTACTGCCAGGGAGATTTAAACACTTTGAACTCGGAGCTGATTTTTACTGTGTTCACCACCCTTTACCAGTTCACACTTTTTATATACCATTTTTTGTTGTTGTTGTTTCAGGGGAAACTGCTCTCCGTGATCATACCTCAGTTATGAGTTATTTATACAGTATTCTTCATGTCATGTATATAAACAGTGTGATCATGTGTTCCATATGCTCAACTTCTTATCATGACAGTCATATCAGCTGTGTCTTACTGAGACATTGTAAATCGTATAAAGGCATGATGCAAATTTAATTATTCCTACAATATTGCTGATAAATAAATCATTATTGACATATAAACATATAAGGTATGCAAAAGTTGCTGCAAAATTAGGCATTGGAGTGTGTTAATGTTTTGGAAGACTAGAGATTGCGACTGCAGGTTAATGCTCTGATGTGACTTGGCTTAGAATGGTGCATTTGCCCCATAACAAAGTTTGTCACATGACACCTGTCTTCTGGTGTCATGGTGGCAGCGGGGTGGGTTTCCAGCTGTGGGCCAGGAGAGACAACAGGGGTCTCTCTGCACTCTCAGTAACATTTGTTCAGTTTGCTGTCATCCTCCTCCAGTACTGGTAGTACAGTGCAAATTGCTTAAGTGAAAGTTCATCCTTTGCACATTTTTAAGTGGGAATACATCCTGAAGCCATTTTAGTGGGTGTACAGTGTATACCTGCAAATCATATAGACTAAACCACTGCATGAGCCACCGTACCTATGGGAGTAAATAAGGAGCATTAATATTTGAGCTTGTGAAGTGATGTTCAGAAAATAATTTAAATAATAAATAACAACAATAAGGGACTGCCACAGCTGAAGAGACAGTGCGGCTTACACAGGCCAACACAAACACAACCAGAGCTTTACATCATACAGCCTTGATGCTTGACTCAAAGTGTTAACTAGTCCTTCGGAATCAATGTTTCCCATTACTCAACAGTCCGAAAAAAAATTCTATTTATCAAATTCAGTGTCTCACGTCATATTTTCTAAGTATATTTCATTGCCCCCTTATTGGACAGTTTGACTTTGATGTTCAGTGGGCTACGTGCTAATATCACTGGGTCAAAATTTGTGCTCATTGCTAGGAAAACTTTGTGAAGTTTCATTGTAAAAAATATTCCTGCATAAATTTCAGTTACATGTACAACAACGTATATCAACAGCGAGAAAAAACTTTTTTCCAGATTATATTTCTGCGCGCAAAATGTTTTTCACACACGCACAAAATATTTCCACAGCTGCGAAATGTTATCACCTATTCACAAACTTGAATTTGTGAAAAAAAAATTGATTTTTTTTTTTTTTTTTACAAATTCACACATTCAGATACGTGCAGGCGTTTTTCCTCAAATGCACACAAAAGATAATGAACAACTGCAGGCTGTGAAATGATTTCATAAGCCACATCTCTTAATGACCCTTGTTTGCTTCCATATTACAACTTTTTTAATTGGATTTTTGCACATAAGTTACACAGATAGAAACAAAGAATACTAAACAGGGTATTTATGAGTAGTTAATGGGGTCATTGTGTTATTGGCATGTCTGTGTCACAAACTAAATAAATTGCTCATATAAATGTTTGATAGCCTCTCATGGATTCATGCTCTGTTATCAGGTGTTTCTTGATTGAAATGGAAGATGTCAAGCTTGATTCGAGTGAAACTTTCAGATTTCATTTCAAACTGTGCAACAACATTTGACTGCAGGGAGTTCATCGATTCATCTCACAGCAGATTTGATAGCGGTAGTTTATTGAGGATGAACCAAATTGGAAATACCGTGAAAATACCAACGTCACCTCCTCCTGCCTTCTGTTGTCACTCCTTCACTATAGCATGTCCCTTGTGACCACTGGTAATTGTGCCTATTCTGTGACAGACATCTATTGTTTAGGGAATATGTGCCAGTCAATTTAGGACATGCTGGCTGGAGCTAATCGGAAAATGCCAGTAAAAATGATTGGATTTTTGAAGATAGAATTACTGCATGTCGTGACACGTCAGCCATGTGGCTGATGCTCTTAGATGGAAGCATAATGACTGAGCAGATATTGGAGGAGTCCAGTGTCTCAGCCAAGGACACATTTACAGGAGACACAGTTACAGTGGGGCTCAAACGTGTGACATTTCAGTTGTTGGGCTGTCTCACCCAGAGCTGCAGATGTGCGAATTCAGACTTGACTTCAACTTCACTTTTGGGACACATGGCTTAAATGAGACTTGAATCCCTAATCATATGCATTGAGATGTGCATGTGAGCAAACACATTCTCATGTCTCGAGTTTTTACTGTTGCCACAACTGTTTTCTGGGGGGGGTCTGTCATTAACGATTATTTTAATGATTGATTAATCTCCTGATTTTTACGATTAATTGTTTAGTCCATAAGATTTGAAAAAAAAAATGTGAAAATGCTCATCACAATTTCCCAGAGCCCAAAGTGATGTCTTGCAATGAACTGCTTATTTGTTCAACCAACAATCCAAAACCCAAAGACTCCAAGACTCTTCATTTACTGTCATAAATCACAAATAAAAGCAGCAAATCCTTTCATTTAAGAAGCTGGAACCATTGACATACTGTATATAAAGCTGGACGTCTACACTTTATTTTTGTACAGTGGGAGGGAGTGTCCCAGATACGAGGGTTGCACGGTATCGAGTTCAGCCTAATGACTCAATCGCGAGAAGGGCTCAGCTGTCAATAATGATGTTTCACCCCATTTTTATAGCATCAAATAACTATTTAATGCCAAGTTTATCAGAAAGATGAACACAGATGGCTTTTAGGCTTCACTTTTGGGTAGCTCTCATGTCGTCCATCTTTTTTACAGTCAAAAGCTGCAACCAGCAAATGTTTGGCAGTTTTGCTTGAAAAATGACTGAAATAATAATCAAAATAGAAAAAGGATGAAAATAAAATTGGCAACTAATTTTCTTACGATCGAATAATTGTGGCAGCTTTCAGATTATTTTCTCTATGAATTAGTCTATAAAATCCTTTCCAGCCTCCAAAGGTCAAATTGCTTCTTTTACCCAAGTACAAGAAACTAAAGATTTTTAGTTTACAACCATGTAAGACAAAGAAAAGCAACAAAAACAAGTAAGAAGCTGATGATGTTGGAAAACTGACTTAAATAATTACTATCAAGCCAACTGATTTTCTACTGTTTGATTTATTGATAAATTGACTCAATGTTTCAGCTCAGTGTCACGTAGGCTGTGCAAAGTCACACAGCTAGAATATCTATAAAGTCACTTAACACTAATAAAAGACTTAACTTTAATAAAACAAAAAGTTTGAAGACAGTCGGCAGTCTGGAGGCAGTCTAATTGCCTTCAGACTGCCAATTAAATCAAATTCTTAGCATCTTTAGCAAATGTCCTTGTCTGCAAATGTTACTGTATAATATTCCAAATGCAATAGTTTATATAAAGATAAAATGTGAACTTCATTTATATGGTGGCAATCTAGAGAGAATTCAACCAAATGACACATTTTTAAGTGCTAAGTAAGTCTGATTAACAAAATGATGCCTTTCAACACCTTTATCTCCAATATTTCCTGATATATTAATAAACCTGAAGTACTAGCTTAGATTCTAAACTGGCTATGTGTTGATATACACACATTTTCTACTGAATTATTAAAATATGGTCGCCTTTAACACTCTGGGATGGTAGGTCACGTCAGGTTGCCATGGTTTTCATGTTTGGTCCATCAAGGTGTAACGCAGAACCGTACAAAGAAATGTCAGCATGTAGCCATCTTGCCACCGGCAACTGACCCTATGACGTAAATGACCCTTCCTTTTCTCTTCGTCCATTCAAACAGAACCCCTCGGAATTGCACCGGGAGGTTTATGAAACCAGGCCAGCCCTGACTCTTTCTGCCCCTGAGGGGAAGAACCAGAAAATGTCACAGAACCCTGCAAACAACAACAGAAAGATGCTCTCCCAGGCAATCCCAGCGTCGCGCGCTGTCACTGAGTCAAGCACAACACCTCCCATGCCTCACCTCCCTCCTGTCTGTGAAGGTGTCCACCTGAAAATAGCTCAGTGAAGCTGAACACTGAGCCATGATAAATAAATTACAATAACATATAAATATTCATGGAAGAATAAGAGAACAAGAAGGAAAAACAGACACGCAGAGGATAAACTCCTTCTTTGCTTCACAAACTAAAACAGTTTGCCTTGAGGAAGCTGGTCTGCATTATCTAAAACTCCCTTCAAGGGACTCATCAAACATACAGTAGCCTGTGTAAGAGGCTGATAGTCGTCATGCCTCGGGCTGCCCATATGAATGAACAGCAGATAAAGGCGTGTAGCTCATTAACTCAATTATATCATTCACTTGTGCCGTCTGCCGATGCATTTTTGTAAACGGATCAAATTTGCCACGAGACATGAAGTCATATTCATTGACACACAGGCCAAGGGAGAGTGATTGCAATGTAAGTATACAGAGAGAGAAGGGGTTTCCATTCAGAAACAAGACCACGTGGGCTGGTTGAGCCCTCGCAGCAGGAGCTCTGTCAATAAATCTGTCCTTTAAAAAAACGCCGCTCCATTTGTTGAAAGGAGCAGAAGAGAACCCCCCCAACAACAATCAAAATAGCACTCGACATGCTGCGGCACTCTCGGCGTGGAAAACGGGAGGTCTGGCATGCACTCCTCAATCCAGCCCTGCTGTTTGCTTTTGATAGCAAAAGTTATAATGACATTCAAGCACTCACCAAGCTGAGAAATGAAGCAAAGACAGAAGGAGAGAAATGCAGTTAAAGACAGAAAAAAAGAAAAAGAAAAAAAAGGAGAGTGTGCATGTGTGTGTTTTCACGGCATGCTCTTGTGAGTGCATGTGTAAGCTACAGTAGGTGCTGGTACGAATGTGCGCGGGGTCGAGTGAGACGTGAAGTTGGTTTGGTGCCAAGTGGTGCAGCTAGCTGCGGTGGAGACAGCAGTGTTCCACTGAAACCTAAGTCTGTTCATAAAGTGTGTGATTAATTAACGCTGTGTCATTTTCCCAGTCTCCCCCGCCCCACTCCTTCAACAGAGAGAGGCTTGAAGAGCCGTTTAATTACTCAGCACTTTGCTCGCTATATGGAGCATCCCGGGTTGGACACCACCTTATGGACATAAAATATCCGTAAGCACTTCAGAAAATGGTACATATCAAATGCACTTGGAAGGCTGTGTGGGCAATATACATACAGTATAGGCACTCATTGGCTGGCCTACTAAACACACACTTATGCATACAAGTCTTCGCCTGACAGCCAACAGCTTGGCTCACAGGGGGATTTTCGTTTAAGTAAAGACTAGAAGGCCTTCGAACACATTGTTGTATGCGTATGTGTGTGTGTATGTGTGTGTGTGTGTGTGTGTGTGTGTGTGTGTATGCAATTGTTCATGTCTTCATGAATAAATATGTGTTTTTTCTTAAATTGTTTATGTGGGTCTGTTAGCACATGGGTCTATGTGCATTTGTTTGTGCATGTGTGTCCCTACAGTCAAGGACTCGCATGTTCATTGAACAAGGAGCGTGTTTAAGCCTGCGTGAGAGGGAAGCCGGCTGAAAGACAGACCATGTGTGTGTGTGTGTGTGTGTGTGTGTGTGTTGTGTGCAAGTGTATTAAGGAGTCTTAATAGTCTGCCTAGCAGGCTGTAAGAAAATGAAGGAGAGTGAATCATAACACGGTGTGTGTGTGTGTGTGTGTGTGTGTGTGTGTGTGTGTGTGTGTGTGTGTGTGTGTGTGTGTGTGTGTGTGTG